>ML284391.1:41221-54152 GCA_005239495.1 Nicotiana undulata
GGGGGACTACATTGTATAGTTACCTTAAAAAATAATTATCGCTAAAAAAATATATCTTTTGTATATATATAGGCCAAATATGTAGTTTGCTCTTTTTATTTTAAACTCGAACATGCTAATTATGTTCTTGAGAGTAATATATTTAATGCTAATTTTGTGAGAGTAAACTTCAAAGTTTATATCAATGAAGGAACTTGAGACGTGAGACTGTTTTTTTTTATCCCAATCCTTGTGTATTTAAAATATAATTTTTCCTTAACTAAACTGATTTAAAATTGGGATACCGTTCCTAAGTAAACTTCCTAATTAACGTTGACCAATTAAATTATTCTCTAATAGTAATTAAGGAGTTGCCTAATTACTCAGATTATACTAATTAAATACTTGCCTAATGATATTAAGTAGTTGCTTAATTACTCAGATTATGTTAATTAAATAGTTTCCTAATGATATTAAACATATTTTAGTAAATAATTTGATTGTTATTATTCAAAGATGCTGTACAGGTAAGATAGATTAGTGCTACAAATACTTAATAATAATAGATGTAATAGTACTTAGTAATTAATAATATTAGTTTTATTATCAACAAAGAAAAAGCCCGTACACATAAAATACTTACTTGTAGTAGGAAATTGATATTATTAAAATTGAAAATTTATTAAATAGCACGAGAATCACAGTTAGAAGATATCAAATAAATTACTAATTATTAGCAAAAATAAAAATAAAAAAATAATTCCTAATAATAATGTTGCTTTTGGTGTACAATTACACACAAGGAAAGAATCATAACCGACCTAAATTGTTCATTCTATATAGAGTAAAATTGTGAATCCCAGTCTTAGTAGGAAAATATTCTTTAATACTTACTATCTTTAACTTTCCAAAAATCAATACCAAAACATCCCTATAAAATCCTAAACTTTTTCTCAAAACATTGTCTGAATTTCACTTCCTTGGTAAAATTCATCAAATACTTTTTCTTTCTCTCTCGGTGACTCGAATTCGCAACATGAAAAAGACTTTAGTTTACAATTTCATCCCGACAAAAGCAGAAGAAGAAGCATGTAAAGCTAGCAACACGCCGTGGATAGTAACACGTCAAGTAAAAGAAATTAGGGACATATACCCTCCTCCAATTATTGATTTAAACGATCCATGGCAGATTAAAAAAGCCATCACACATTACGAGGCGGTTGTCGGGAAGTTGATCGTGCCTTCCCCTGAAGCGTTCGAGCATATTTTTCGATATTGGACGTTGGATATGGCTAACGTTGTTGAGTTAGGGCGCAAGAAGAATATCGGTTTATGGGATGAAACTGATCAGAGAAACCCTAAGAAGTATCATGATGAATTGGCTTATTTTGAGATGTTGCCTAATAATGATTATGCACTTGTGTGTTTGGATTTGTTTAAAGATCTTGGATTAAGTGTTGATGATGAAATTGGACTATATTGGGATCCTAGGTCTTCCAATTTTAAGTTTAAGTTATTTTGTAAGGGTCATGTTTAATGGGATTTTTGTGATGGTCATTTTTTTTTAATATTTGATACTCATACTAAGACCGATTAAATTTGAATTCGCGCCGAGAAATTTTTGTGACGATTTCACATAGTTATTTTTATATTGTAAGGAGATTGAAGATTGTTATGCTTATATATCTAAAAACGATTGGTGGTGATTGGCTTATGCTCTCTAGAAATAATATTAAATTTATGTCTTTTTCTTATCTTTTTTTAAAAAGGATGTTCTTCTTTTCTATGTTGCTTTGCAATATTATCATGTGTGAATTACTAACAATTGTTGTTTATTCATAAAATAAATAAAAAATTAACAAAGGCTACTTTTTGTTATTAGAAAATATAGAAAAGGCACAAAAAAGTTTATGTTGTATCCTTGATTGGCCTGCAATTGTTTTTGCAGCAATTATAAGCAATTCAGATCTAAATTTCTTAATATTTTATAAATTAGAATATACGTAATTGTAAACATCATAAAAATTGTTGTAGATTATAACTTATATGTTTAAAATTACTTAGGAAATTTGTGGAAAAGTTGTGGTCATAGAAAAAGTTATTTGACTCCCTAAAATATAATAGTACCATATAACGGTAAATAAAAAGGGCGTACCCCTCACAACTTGAACCCGTGACTTGTAAGTCACACTGAGACAACTTGACCGTCACTCCAAGGCTCCCCTTCAGTACCACCATATAAAGTGGAATTAGGGGTGTTCGTAATGGCTTACTGGCCACTTAAACTTGTATCAATTTTAAAAACTGATAAATGAACTTGCACTTTTCCCATTTGAACACTCCAACTTGATGCAATGAATACTAATAAACACATCTGACCGTTGACTATGCCTATGTGGAAAGCAGCGTAACTGACATGGCTAAATTGTGTGCAAATCACGCTACAAAGGCACATGGATAGTATTGTTTTTATTAAAAAAGAAAAAAGAAATAAAAAAGTGACCTTTCCCTTTCCCCTTCTCTTTTCCCCTCGTCTTCCCTACCAAACTCTCACCTCCCGTTTCCCCTTCCCCCTTCTATTCTATCAAACTCCCACTTCCCCTTTCCCCCTCCCCCTTTTATTTTAATTTTGGAGCACAACCACTTCTGACAAAACATAGAACACAACCCAAACAATTACACCACTTCCTAGTTATCCATCGTTATGCGAGCTTATAATAATTACATTTGAAACTATATGAATTATATGGTTATGATATGACAATGGGAGAGTGAGGAACTCAGCTGTCAGGTGGGCAAAAGCAACGAGTGGCAGTAACGACGGCCATAGTGAAAAATCCAAAAATCCTACTATTGGATGAGGCGACAAGCGCATCAGATGCAGAATAAGAGAGATTAGTTCAAGATGCACTTGACCGGGTGATGATAAATCGTACAACCGTGGTGGTAGCACATAGATTATCAACCATTAAAGGAGCAGATGTAATTGCTGTAGTAAAAAATAGAGTGATCGGTGAAGGTTCTTCCCAAATAGGTAAATTCGATTGAATTTCATCTCCAATATTGAAGCTTATGTTTACAGTCTCCATTATCAGAGCTTTTATTTATAGTTTGTGCCTAGGAGGTGAAGAATAAACGAAGGGAAAGAGAAGAAAAAAATAAAAATTTAATAAATTAATTTTGGAAAAAGACAGGGCCCAAAAATTGGGACCTTGAACATACACGTGCAACAAAATGTGAATGAATGGATGATGTGGCATATAAAATATTAAATTGAACAACACGCACCATCACAAGTGTTTGTTAATAGCCATTTTTTCAAGTAAAGATGTTCAAATGGGAAACTCAAGAGTTCATATATCGGCTTTACAAACTGATACAAGTTTAAGCGGCTAAGAAGTCATTGAGTCTTTTTTTTTTAAAGACTATATTAAATTTTCTGTAAAAAAATATTGAAATATTTGAGATCCTCTCATGTGTCAACCTTGAAAGCGTACATTAACAAGTAATTGTTAGACGACTAAGAAAATAACTATCATGTTTTACTAATATAGAAAAATTCTCCCATTAGAATATTTTAATAGATCATATGTTTGTCAATTTTTTCAATATTCACTTATCAAACTATATATAACTTTAATAGAGTAAGATTGGAATAATATTCATGTAACAAAAAAAAACCGAAAACCCTACAAAGCCAAACTAATCCACACCGATATAGTTGGTTTGGTTTGATTTTGATAAAAACGAAGTACACCCCTAAGTGAAACATAGAAAATAGTGAAGTACTAGTACGATAAAAGCAAAGTAATCCAACATCTAATAAAAGTAGAATGTACAAAAATAGTTAATTACAAGATCCATGGATTTCAACTGATGTAAAAGTGCCGTTATTTTGTGATTCTGAACATACATGGATAATGAATTCAGCTAGTTCACTAAGAGCTTAATAGGCTAAAATTTGATAATAGCAGCACCACTAGAGGGCTTTGATGCAAAAATATACAGACCAAGATCATCCTTATTGATTATTCCTTTGTCAATTCTTGATTGATAGAATTGCTCCTGAAACAAAATAAACAAACTAGTTTAGTTAACAAATTGCATAATGTAAAATTCAGTTTCAACCAATGCTGCTCGAACTCTGCGAAAATGTTGATATGTACGTGTCAGATCCTCCAAAAGTAGTGCATTTTTGAAGGATCCGACACGAGTGCGGCTACTTTTTTAAAAAATCCACGCAACATAGGTTTCAACTGACATGAATGAAACCTAGAGGGCCGACCATTATTTTGGTAGGCTAGTCCAGCCTAGCCCATCAAATGCCAAGGCCGGCACGGGCTGAGCCGTCCGACCCATATTGACAGCGCTAATGAAACCATACCTTCAAATTGAGTATAAACTGTGGAACAAGACTCTCTTTCACTAAAGCCACAGCACATCCACCCCATCCAGCTCCTGTAAGCCTAGCTCCAAGAGCACCATTATCTCGACAAATCTTAACAAGCTCCTCTAACTCGGGACAACTGATAAAAAGAAAACATTCGATGAGCTTAACTTCTATATACTGACAGTGAAAGAATTTTGAAAATATTTACAGGCAAATTAGTAACGTGGAAAATAAAATCTGGCGACCTACTATGACAGGTTAAAATACACTGATAGTGTAAAATTCTTTAGATTGTCAATGTACATAGGTTAAAATCATATTTGATATATCAAAATCGATCAGAGACACCGAGAAAGTATATTTAACGTCTTGATTATGTAATTGTTGACGATAATCACTAGTTACATGTTACAATAGCAACATTATAGTAAGAAACTTAATTACCTGCATTCATAGAGAACACTGCAGCTGTAATGACTCTCATTCATAAGGTAACCAAGCTTCTTCAGCATGTCTTCTTCACTGCAAATATACAAGAATAAACTATTACATTAACGTGGACAACGACGCAAAAAAGGGCGTTATGAATGGATGATTTACCTTAATTTTGAGGATACAGTTTCTTTAAAAGCATGGACACGTTTCGATTCAGAATATACATGAGCAGCCCTCTGAAAGATGAAGCATCAGTCAAATGTGGTGATTGTAATACAGTTAAACCTCTCTATAACAACCTTGTTTGTTCCGAATATTTTTGGATGTTATAGCGAAGTGCTTTTATAGAGAACATATATTATAACATAACATAAAAATTGGTGTGTCTTATATTACTGAGGAGAAGAGAGAATTCTGAAATCATAAGTTTCTTATTATCTAACCTCCGCCCGATAGGTAAGCGCATAGAAAAGGGAGAAATTAAAAAATAGCCAGATTTACAAGTGGTCATTCAAAAATAGCCACACTTTCAAAAGTAATCGAAATTGAGCCACTTTTTATGTAAAGATAAATCTGAACGAAAACACTATTCAAAATCCGGAAAATACTTCAGTATATTATACTGGGACTCCAGCATAATATAATGGAGTTCCAGCATAAATATACTAGAACTCCAGCATAAGATACTGGAGTTCCAGCAAAGTATACCGGTCCAGTATAATATGCTGGAAGTTCATACGCAGGTGCTCGAATCTCCAGTATATTATACCGGAACTTTCCGCGTGATGGAGTTCCAGCATAATATGCTGGAAGTTCATACATAGGTACACCGAGCTCGAGTATATTATGCTGGGCCGGTCTCTGTTGCAGCAAAATAATGGCTATTTTTCAATGACTTGACAAACGCTGACTATTTTTGAGCGACCAGTCCGAAGACTGGCTAGCACGGGCTATTTTTACCATAGAAAATGGAAAACTAAAATCAGTAAAACAAACTTATAATACCTGATGCAATTTGTAATACTTGGCTGCCCTAAGTACATCCAAAGAAGTAGAAGAATTGGAAAAGATAGTTTCCAACTTTTCTTGTGTGAATTTCTCAATATCTTCGGACGTATATGGTTCCTCGTGCAAAAATTGCTGTAGCAGCAACAGAAAATGTTAAAGCTTACTGTAAAACAAGCAAAATATCGTGCAACAACAAGCACGCCAATCAGAAAACCAAAGCAAAAATACAAAACTAACACTAGGTACTACAATCAGAAAGTCGAAACGAAAGCAACAACAAGTAATAACAGAAGTCAAGGAATACGAAAATATACAAACGACACTAGGTCATGTATTAAAGCTACTCCTCAGGTGGAGACGAAATTTATACCTTCACGGCGAGGACAGGATCAGAAGATTCAAGTGTACCAGCAAATGATACACACAAATCTTCAACGTCTGAAAGTGTTGTTACATTACATATTGCCTCTTGAGGTTCCATTCCCAGCTTTATGCCCAACACAATCTGTAAAAGTTCAAACGGCCGTCAATCAAGAGGGAAAAAGCAGCAAATTGAGAACGAGTTAATCTATCAGGCATATTCCGACGAGTTTTAACTTTTATCCACCGATGGTGTAAAATAGACTTTTACACTATCAAGTCGTTTAAAGGATAACTATAGGTAACTGTTCATAATAAGTCGGGAAAAATTAACATGCTACAACATGTTAACATACATCAATTGTGTATTTTTACCGTCAGTATATACAAGTTATATCCTATATCATATTCTTAAGCCAAGGGTCTGTCGGAAAGTACCTCTATACCTCCAGGATAGGGGTAAGGTCTGCGTACACACGACCCTCCCCAGACCCTACATGTGGGATTATACTGAGTTGTTGTTGTTGTATTCTAAAAAGGGCAGCCCGGTGCACTAAACTCCCGCTATGCGCGGGGTCTGAGGAAGGGCCGGACCACAAGGGTCTATTGTACACAGCCTTACCCTGCATTCTACAAGAGGCTGTTTCCACCGCTTGAACCCGTGACCTCCAGGTCACATGACAACAACTTTAACAACTTTACCGATTACGCCAAGGCTCCCCTTCTGTTGTTGTATTCTACTATTTGTCAAATCCTAGCCAACATTCAAATGTCATAAAAACCAGTGGTAATCAGATAAGTAGAGAACTACGTGTTGCGGAGACACATGATCATTTGTGCTCGAAGACAGTGCAATGTACGACAGGAAGGATAAGATAAACTTACTGCAGCTAGACGACACTCAACGACCCGATTATTGTAGTTAACTGCAGCAGTAACTGCTTTTTGTGATTCGGCTAACGAATGGGCTATAACAAAAGAACCACCAGCAGGTAGCTGCACATCCGTTGCGCGAATAGGATTGAAATCAATCAGCTCAGCAATTCCAGATTGTGCCATAACAGATATGGCCTGCAAAAAAATTAACCGGCTTTCAGCATAAAGATACACATATGACTAAACGATCAAAATGTAGAGTTCGAAAACAATACCTGATCCATTCCACCAGACTGTGTGCCGATATGCCTTTCACATTCACAAGTAAGTTGTGCAATTTCTTTCTGCAGGAAAAAGCAAAATTGTCACTTTTCTATCCGTCGACTTAAGGAAAGATGATATCCTTTATAAGAATTTGCTAAGAGGAAAAGGAACATGTCTAATCAAATGCTCAGGTTGGATACAGCATTTCAATTCTGCGGTCGTATAATATAGCAGTAAATACATAACGGAGAAGAAATTAGACTCGCAATAATCATGTTATAGCAAATTAGAAGACGGTTATACATTACCTTGGGAATGTTAACACCTAATGCAGCCATTATCGCAATAGTGGAAGAGCAAACAAGTGCTGCAGAGCTTGATAGACCAGAACCTGCATCGACAAAATTAAATCCACGACAAAAGAAGGGCAGCCCAGTGCACTAAGCTCCCGCTATGCATGTGCGGGGTCGGGAACGGCCGGACCACAAGGGTCTATTGTATGCAGCCTGCATTTCTGCAAGAGGCTGTTTCCACGGCTCGAACTTGTGACCTCACTATATTTGAAATATGACAAAGAACTGACAGGTACACAGACATTGATCTAAGATAGTACGACATATACCTGTTGGAACTGTACCATCAACAACAATATCAAGTCCGACTGGTTCACCAATTTCTATTCCTTTCGATTTGACATACTCATAGAAACCCTTGTACCTGTACAAACATTACTTAGCATCTTTTACCATGAGAAAAATATATGAAAAGGTTTCATTTTTCCCATAATTCAAACTTAAGAGTATGAGTACTAAAACTATAAAACTTTGTGACCATCATTATGCTTCTAAAACCATCGTAAAACCAATGGAAAGCAAATTCTTACCCGCAAATGACATAATGACCCCATTTGTGGTTTTTCACATCAATCTCCTGCAAATATGGAAGTAATTAATATTAAGAATGCAGGGAAAAAGGTAACAAAAATGCTCAAGATCCATCAGACTCCATATCTTTTTCCTTTTCTTTCATTTTCCGCCATCCGAAATGAATCAAGAAACTCCCATCTCCCCCACCCCAACAAATTTTAATGAACTCTTCACATATGAAATGTATCACCAACTGAAATTCCAGACAGAATGCATAAATTAGGGCATAAGGGCAGCCCGGTGCACTAATAAGCACTCGCTAGGCGCGGGGGCCGGGGAAGGGTCAAACCACAAGGGTCTATTGGACGCAGCCTTACTCTGCATTTCAACAAGAGGCCGTTTCCACCGGTCTCGGTGTGACCTTATGATCAAATAAGGTTACGCCAAGAAAAAATTCTAGATGGAATGCAAATATTTAAAATAAAGAGCAACCAATACTATGCTTCTAATACCAGCAATAGTAACAATATAACAACAACTATACCTCAATGCCAAACAAGTTAGGGTCGGCTAATATGAATCCTTAATTCTCCAATTAAGCTCAACTGATGTCACCATCGAACCAAATAAACAAATAATAACAATATGATCATCAAAAATGTAATACCTGCAGTGGATCAGCAGGGTAAGTGCACAAAGAGTACTTATCATCATTTACATTTGCAATTCGAAGAAGCTTCTCAGACTCATTACTATCGCGCTTCCTTATAGCCACAATCGTATCTTGTCGAATCGCCATTGGCAATACAGAGTACCCCTCATAGTCAATGTGTTCTCCAATCAAATTTACTCTTCCTACATATTTAACCATAAAGACATAAACATGAAAGTTTAAATGCAAAGTTTTCAAATGAATAAAAAGTTTAAGATGGTAAAAATCAATTTGACTCAAACATCATATTAGAAGGAAAAAAAAAGGAGTTAAAATAGTATAATGAACTAGAATTCTTAGTATCAACCAATTTCTATGTGAAAAAGGTGTGTGAATAGACATAACACAAGTATGCCTTAATCCCAAGCAAGTTTCGTATATAAATTATCCCATGTCGCTCCATTTAATCTCATATCAATCAAGGTATATACTACTATAACAGTGGCGGACCTAGGATTTTCTGCAAGCAGGTTCAATCTTAGAAGTACATAACTTTAGTCGTAAAATTGTAGTTGTCAAGTAGATTCAAATAAAATATTTATACAAAATTTACACAGCTTTAATCGTGCGTCCGCCACTGCCTATAAGATAAAAATCCAAAGTAAGAAAACTATTACTATAAAAGTTCTCTTTTCATTCTAGTGGCATATAAGAAACTCTTAAGATGCAATGGACCTAACCTTAACATATTAACATGACTAATATTTTATCTCAATCAATTGGTATCACATAAAGTTTAAAATCAATTTGACGTATATAATATGCGAGTGTGTGCCATGTAATTAAAGACGTAGGAGTATGCAGGAATTTAATCAAGGGATTACAAAACTATACAAATATCACACTTGAGATATGACCTAATACCAGAGCTAGGAATTTTGATAAGGAGATTAAAAAAAATTAATAACGTCAACCTATATCAAGGAAATTCAACCTATAGGTTACGGGTTCAAGCCGTTGAAGCAGCCTGATGCTTGTATTAGGATAGGCGGTCTACATCATCCTTTGGAGTACGACCCTTTTGCCAACCCGTGGATAAATGCGGGATACTTTGTGCACCCGTCTATCCTTTTATATAAAACTAAAATAAAAGAGATTTTTTTTGAATTAACCTGGGGATCGTGCGTAAATATCAGGAGAGTGGCCAAAGAAGTCAAAGAACTTGGACTTCAAATTCTTGAACCGAATTTCAGCTTCTTTGAGTTGTGATTCACTGCCATAAACAGGCTCAAGTTCAGAGTAAATTGGAACAGGTAATTCTTCATGTTTGACCAATGAAACTTCTCCCATCATAATAATATGTTTGTATATCTCTTTTTGTAAGACAAAAACAAAAGGAACAAACGAATAGGAATATATATATAAAGTAGAATCCGAAATCCGAAAGATTATGGATATATTTTGTAGATGACTCCATTTTTTCTAGGACTTATCCTTTTACCTCGCCAAATTTATCTAACCTTTATTTTTTTTAACATTTAATAAAGTTAATTGAGATAAGGAGAAATCCGACGAAATAAGCAGTATATTGGGACGGGTTAAAATAGTCTACGTGGTAGTTTAAGAAACTTTTACACAATCAGCTCGCTTTTACTTATTATAGCAATTAATTGATTTTGTTTTCAAAATTATATATTTTTATATTCCCTGCAAATATTTAACTAACTTACTGCTGGTGCTAAACTCGTGACATATAAAATTCAAATAATAACCTTATTAATTGTCAACTAATGGACCCACTAAAACCACATGTGTAATTGAGGAAATGCACGATTAGCCACTAACAACGCATGTTTTAACTTTTAAGCCACTATTTAAAATGTCTTTAGTCTTTAGCCACTGCTTTAATAAACTTTAATTGTCCAGACGAAAATATCTTTTTGCTCTTGTCCTTAACTTTTGAACTTAACTTCAGGACTGCATGTCCTTAACTTTTGAACTTGTAACTCTAAGTTCAGGACTTCAGGACTACGAGGGTGTTTGGATTGGCTTTTAAGCTGTTCAAATCAGCTTTTAAGCTCTTTTTAACTTTTTCAGTGTTTGGCAAAATTAGAAAGTGCTTAAAATAAGTTAAAAACAGCTTAAAACAAGCCAAAAGCAAGAAGCTGAGCAATCCCAACTTATTGCTTTTTGGCTTAAAAGTTATTTCTGCTAAAAATCAACTTTTTTTAAGCCAATCCAAACGAACATGTCCTTAACTTTTGAACTTAGAACTCTAAGTTCAGGACTTCAGGACTACATGTCCTTAACTTTAGGACTTCAGGACTACATGTCCTTAACTTTTGAACTTGTAACTTAGTTCAGGACCAAGCGTCCTTAACAACTTCACGACCAAATGTCCTTAACTTTTGTACTTGTAAGTCAAAGTTGGGGAACAAGTGTCCTTAACTTTTGAACTTGTAAGTCTAAATTAAGGACTTATTGTCCTTAACTTTTGAACTTGTAACTGTAAGTTAAGGACTACATGTCCTTAACTTTTGAACTTGTAACTGTAAGTTAAGGACTGCCTGTCCTTAATTAACTTTTAAACTTGTAACTCTATGTTCGGGACTTCGGAACTACATGTCCTTAACTTTATCCTTATTTTTTATATCAATTTCTATTTGCTCCAAGTTTTTAGCACTTGGGAATCCAAAAATTCTAAAGCAATAAACTTTCCAGAAAAGCAACAATAACCACTCCTAAACACTCCTTGCAGCTAACAAATATAACAAATTTCAGAAAAGTTAACAAATATATCTCATAGAAAAAGTGTGCTCATATATTAAGTATTACTTAAAGAGTCAAATACGAAGCAAAATTGGCCGATCTCGTTGCCTAATTCTTATTCTCGACAGTGTGAAATCCTTCCGTCTCACATACGGCGACACAGTTCTTCTCCCTAACACATGAAAGAGATAGAGGAAAGGGTAACACAGTCTTTTTATATTAATTTATAGACTAGTGGCTACTATTGCTTAGCATTAAAAATGCTGGATAAAAAGTAAATATCACTTTAAAAAGTGGTTACCCCACATAATTTTTACGTATAATAGTTCTTGATTAATATCTTTTGTCGCTATCTTCTTTTCGTAAAATATAGTGTAGCCCCAACCATTAATTTTTTAAGGAGATCTAGATTGTCACACCCCAAACTAGGGGAGGCACGACTGACACTCGATACTGTATTCGATCGAGTTAGCCACTAAACATACTAGCTAACTAAACTGGGGGCCCAACAGATCGAGCAACACAACATCTGAAAAACTAAGCCTGGACCGTTAAGGTCATGACCTGAATAACAATAAGCCATATAAAAAAAAGTAGATAAGCCAAAATAATAAAGTACTAGCTGGCCGACGAGGCTGCGACTGAAGACATACATGCCTACACACATATATATACATGCCAATCCTATGGGCTGGAGACTGAAAACTACAAAAAGAAACCCAAAATATGTGTCCATAATAGCCTCTAAGAGTGTCATAAACGCTATCGGGACAAGGCCCCGACTACACCCAAATTGTACAACAAAAGTAACCATCCTATGAAAGCTCCAGGAAGAGGTGGAGCTTACCAACTCACAGCTGAACCCCAAAATCCTAGCGGAGGGGTCGATCAGAGTCCCTACCTGGACCTGCACGCACGAAACAAAAATGCAGTGTCCCCAGGCAACGGGACATCAGTACGAATGAAAATGTACTGGTATGTAAGGCAGAAAGTAGAACCATACATAGCTGATGTAAAAAGGGTAATAGAGATACCACCTGACACTGAAACTCTGATAGCCTCCATGGCTGACATCCGACCTCATAGTAATCAAATATGCATGGTATGCTCGTGTAATCGTATGTCGTGAATACATATATATTTATGCAAATGCATGACATACACAACCAAATGCTAGAAATGGCGGTCTCTCCCGGTAGCTAACCGGTATCATATTGTCAACCTATGGCCATCTGTACAATATATATAGTCTTTTGGGAAAATAGGCCGCATACCTCCGATTATAGCTCGAAGTCCATGCATAATATGCCATGTATGACATGAAATTTGAAT
>ML284393.1:2887-22146 GCA_005239495.1 Nicotiana undulata
GGAGGAATATATATATATATATATTCCTCCACAAAACTCGGCTATATGAGATTAGGTAGAGAAATTAGATGAGCAATTGTTCCTCCACAAAACTCGATTATGCACATAAGTTTCTTTCCTAAAAAAAAAAGAAAAAAATTAGGGATTTGACCACAAACCTGAAATGAGATTCACATCTTGATTAGAGAGATTTAGACTTGGGTGAAATTTTAGCAGAGAATGGATTTTAGAGAGAGGGAGGAGGGATTTTAGAGAGAGGAGTGCTTTCAGAAGTACTAGTGTTTAAGCATCCGTTTTGTGTCCTTTAATTAGGAAGACTTTTTTTTTTTGTTATTTTAAATTAAAATATCTAGGGTTTAGTAGCGACCCAGTCACTCCAATAGAACTTTAGCGGCGACATGTTAAAAGTCGCCACAAATAATATGGAGCCAAAATTTTGGTTTTAGCGGGACTCAAAATTTTTGCCACATTAGAGGCGACCTCAGAAAAGTTGCTGCTAAATAACTACGATCATTGGAAACCTTTAAACTCGCTGCTAAAAGGGTATTTTTTGTAGCAACATATAGGGTCGCCGCTATATATTGACGCTAAAAATCCAATTTCTTATAGCGCATCTGTTGTATTCACCAGACCGCCAGCTGCTGGTATGGCGCAACTAACATTGCCACGACAGAGCTTTGAGCTATCAAATTTCACTTTTCAAGCTACCTAGTTTCAACTGGATACTACCCGAGTCACTCCGAACTCTTAGCCGCAACATCCACAATCTGAATCTCCTATGGAGCAGGAGAGAATCTTGAGAAATCCTGAACAAGAGGAGATGACGCAAAAAATGAAAAGTCTTGAGCAAAGCTTGAAAAACATACAGGGCTTGAGTGGCCAAAAGAGCGTATCTTCCGCCGATCTATGCATGTTTCCTCATATGCATCTTCCCGTGGGTTTTAAAACACCGAAGTTTGAAAAGTATGACGGGCATGGAGACCCGATCGCCCATTTGAAACGATATTGCAATAAATTGAGAGGGGCAGGGGGAAAAGAAGAGTTTTGATGGCATACTTTTGAGAGAGCCTTGCTGGTATCGCCTCGGAATGGTATATAGATCAGGACATCTCCCGTTGGAACATATGGGATGATCTATCTCGGGACTTTGTGAGGCAGTTTCAATATAACGTGGACATAGCTCCCGACAGAAATTCTCTATCCAACCTCAAGAAGAAAGTTTCTGAAAGCTTCCGAGAATAGCCATCAAATGGCGTGAATAGGCATCCAGAGTAAAACCTTCTATGGATGAGACCGAAATGGTCAGTGTTGCAGGCCCGAGAGGCCGATTACTTTCAAAACATGATGTCTGCCATGGGCAAACCGTTCGTGGAGGCCATCAAAATTGGTGAAATGGTAGAAAATAGCTGAAAGACAAGTCGTATCTTGAGTCAGTCAGCCCTAAGAGCCACCTCCCAATCCATTCAGAGCGGCTCGGGAGGCCTAGCAAGCAGGAAGAAGAAAGAAGAATGAGCCATGATGGCTTCAAGCCTAAGAAGTTCTCGACGACCTCGGGACTATCCAGGCCCATCTCCCAGAGCTTCACAACATTATTATCCTCATAAAGACGTAGCCTATGCTATGTCTCCCCATCCCTATGCAGTGATGAATTCTCAGTCGTACCCCCGGAGCTCCACCTCCCAGAAATAACCATCCTCACCAAGCTCCATATAATCCACGTCCTTCCCAGAGCAACTACCAATACAATGCCTGTCCCCGTGAACCACCCAGGAGAACTAACTTCATGCCTATTGGTGAGTCATACTCTAGCCTCTTTCCGAAACTAGTTCAGATGGGTCTTTTGCAGCATGTACCTCCAAACAGGCAGAATCCAGAATCTCCATCATACAGGTCGGGTACTAGGGTGTGCCTATCATTCTGGGGCGGAAGGGCATGATACTGAGAACTGTTGGACTCTCAAAAGAGCAGTTGAAAACTTAATTGAACAGAAAAAATTAGTGCTAAGGGACGCGGAGGTCCCCAATGTAACAAAAAATCCATTGCCAACCCACAACAACGGGTCTGTCATCGGAATGATTTGTGAAGACAAGGAGTTTGACCCAGCGTTAAAAGCCATCATTGCCATCGCATACACAGAAAAGAAATCTAAAACGGTGGCAAAACCAGGCAGGGCTGAAAAGAAAACAAAGCCTACCATCTAGAATAAAGAAAAGTTCAAGGAAGTAGAGAGAGAGGTGACACCAGCTAAAGAAGCCGTCCTCTATGTTCCAAGAGCTCCCCGAAACAGGCATCTCATGTTGAGCCCTCCAAAAACATTGGAGTTGAAATCAAATCCACAAAGAATGTATGTACCAAAAAGAACATATGTTGTGAAAGGTCCAGCCATTTCACCAAAGCTAAAAGAGCCTCTGATCATCAGTCGCCGGCCGCAAATTCTAATAAAAGACACCATTGTCGTCCCGTGGAATTATAATCAGACGCTTGTCACCTATAGAGGGAAGGACTTCAGAGGGGAAGTGAACGAAACAAAACCATCTGGGAAGTATCATAACCCAGAAGAGTTGAACAGAGCCAAACATAAGCGGTTCCCCCTCAAAAAGCCTATTACCGCCGAAGAAGCTGAGGAATTCTTCAGAAAAATGAAAACTTCTGAGTATGTTGTGGTTGAAGAACTCAGAAAAACTCCTACTCAGGTTTCACTCCAGTCTCTGCTGTTGGGCTTCGATGAGCACCAAAAGGTTCTTCTAAAGATGCTAAATGAGGCGTATGTACTAATCGAGACCACGGTTGAACAACTAGAGAGAATGGCAGAACGTTTCTTCGAAGTAAACAAAATCTCCTTCGGTCGAAATGACTTACCTCCCGAGGGAGCTGCTCATAACAAGGCCTTGCATTTGACAGTCAAAGGTGAGGGATACTATGTAAAAAGGGTCATGCTAGATGGAGGGTCCAGGGTAGCTATTTACCCTCTATCAACATTGCAAAGAATGGAAATCGGCACTGAAAGGATCATGCCAAATAATGTGTGCGTCCGTGCTTTCGATGGTATCAACAGAGACACTATAGGGGAAATTGACATAGTCCTGACTATGGACCTTGTGGATTTTGAGGTGACGTTCCAAGTCCTAGACATGGACACTTCCTATAATTTTCTGCTAGGAAGACCCTGGATTCATGTTGCAGGGGCAGTACCCTCTACTCTCCATCAGATGGTCAGGTTTGAATATGAGAATCAGGAAATAGTGGTCCATGGAGAAGATGAACAATCGATCTATAGAGACCCCTCGGTCCCTTGTCTTGAGGCAAGAGAAGGAAGTGAGCACGTTGTGTACCAGGATTTTGAAATTGTGCTTGCCGATAAGTGCGAGGAAGGTACTCCATGCCCTCACCCTTGTTTGTCGAGCGCATCAATCATGGTCGCTGATGAAATAATCAAACATGGATACAAGCCTGGGAAAGGGCTTGGGGCATCTTTGCAGGGCATCACAGAACCCGTTACTTTGCTTGGCAACAAGAAATTCTTTGGCATAGGTTTTCAAGCTACCAACGCCGATGAAAAATGGGCTGAGGAACGTAAGAGAGATGGGTGGGTTTTTCCTCAGCCAATCCCGCACCTCGCAAAATCATTTGTTAAGCCAAAATATATAGAAGAAGAAGAAGAAGAGGCCTTCACGGCCAAAAAAATTGAAGAGATTTGCGGGGCGATGAGACAAATGCTCTATGAAGTCCACATGGTCCAGTTGGGTGAAGGCTCGAGCACCGCTGAGGTGAAATATATGGGACCAAATGCCAAGTTGCAAAATTGGAAAGCTACTCCCTTCCCAGTCAGGCGGGAATCTTGGTAGTTCATGTTTTGCCATCCTTTCTACACTCCAAATTATTTCAGGGTGTAACTCGAGTGTTTTTAATTTTATTGTCATTTAAATTCCGATGTAAAACCCTATTATCTTCAAATTCAATGAAATGAAATCAATATTTCATCGTCTATGGATTTTCTTTCGTTATTCTTTCTAATTTTGTCATTTTTCTTATTTTTCAATCCTAATAATGCAGCCTTAAATAACATGACATATTTGCGGAGTTCATGCTTAGATCCTAAAACACCATCTAATTATGAAATAATGAATCAAGAGCTCGAATATGATGAAGATGAGGCTTTTAGATAAATAAATCGAGAATTGGAACAATTTGAGAATAAGCCTAAGCCAAACCTAAACGAAACCGAGCCAATCAATTTGGGAAATTCGGAAGAGGTCAGGGAAACCATGATAAGTATTCACACCGAGGAAAAACCCAAAGATGCATTGATCCAACTCTTGTTTGAATTTAAAGATGTGTTTGCATGGTCTTACGATGATATGTCCGGACTGAGTGTTGATTTGGTGGTGCACAAATTGCCAACTTACCCCGATTATCCACCTATCCAAAAAAAGCAAAGAAAATTCAAAACAGACATCAGCGACAAAATTAAAGAAGAAGTTACCAAACAATTAAAAGTCGGTGTAATCCGAGTAATCAGATACACCACATGGCTAGCTAACGTAGTCCCAGTACCAAAAAAGGATGGGAAGATCCGAGTATGTGTTGATTACAGGGATTTGAACAAAGCGAGTCCCAAGGACAACTTCCCGTTACCAAACATCCATATCCTTGTTGACAATTGTGCCAAGCATGAGGTACAGTCGTTTGTGGATTGTTATGCTGGGTATCATCAAGTCTTGATGGATGAAGAGGATGCTGAAAAGATAGCTTTCACCACACCGTGGGGGGCCTATTGCTACAGGGTCATGCCATTCGGTTTGAAAAACATCGGGGCAACTTATATGAGAGCCATGACTGTCATCTTCCATGACATGATGCACTAAGAAATCGAGGTGTATGTTGATGATGTAATTATTAAATCCAGAACACAAGAAGACCATGTTCGAGATTTGAGAAAATTCTTTGAGCGGATACGCAAATATAACTTGAAATTGAATCTTGCTAAATGCGTGTTTGGTGTTCTGTCCGGGAAACTCTTAGGGTTTACAGTCAGCCGAAGGGGCATTGAATTAGATCCAACAAAGATAAAATCTATCCGAGATCTTCCACCTCCAAAAACCAAGAAAGAAGTCATGAGTTTACTGGGAAGATTACACTACATCAGCTGGTTCACTGCACAGCTTACAACCACTTGTGAGCCCATATTTAAGCTGCTAAAGAAAGATGCGGCGATTAAAGGGACAGATGAATGCCAAGAAGCTTTTGACAAAATCAAAGAATATTTGTCAAATTCGCCAGTGTTGGTCCCACCTGAGCCCGGGAGACCTTTGTTCTTGTACCTGACCGTCTTGGAGAATTCTTTTGGTTGTGTCCTCGGGCAACACGATGTTACCGGGAAGAAAGAGCAAGCCATCTACTATCTGAGTAAGAAATTTACTGGGTATGAAGCCAAATACACTCTGCTGGAGAGAACTTGTTGTGCCCTAACTTGGGTTTCTCAAAAGCTCAGACATTATTTGCTGGCCTATACTGCATATCTCATAACCAGGCTGAACCCTTTAAAGTACATATTTCAAAAATCGATGCCCACAGGAAGGCCAGAAAAATGGCAAATCCTTCTCACAGAGTTCGACATTGTCTATGTCACCCGCACAGCCATGAAAGCCCAAGATTTGGCCGATCATCCAGTTGAAAACACGATTGATGATGAATACCAACCCTTAAGCACTTATTTCCCGTATGAGGAAGTAAATTCAGTCAAAAAAATCCCAGAAGACCTTAAAACCTGGAAAATGTTCTTTGATGGGGCAGAAATGCAAAAGGTGTCGGGATTGGGGCAATCTTGATTTCGCCCAAAGGGCAGCACTATCCAGCCACCGCCCGTCTCCGGTTCTTCTGTACAAACAACACTGTTGAATACGAAGTTTGCATAATGGGCATGAACATGGCAATCGACATGGAAGTAGAAGAATTGCTAATCATGGGAGACTCCGACTTGATCATTAATCAAGCTCAACGAGAGTGGGAAACTCGAGATGTCAAGCTTCTTCCATATAGATGACATGTGGAAGATCTTAGCAAGCGATTTAAAGTCGTGGAATTCAGGTATATTCCTCGATTTCACAATGAGTTAGCTGATGCGTTGGCTACCTTGGCTGCAATGCTACCATATCCGGGCAATGTCCATATTGACCCATTGGAAATTCAAATCCGGGAAAGACATGGTTATTGTAACACAGTTGAATTAGAACCCGATGTCCAACCATGGTATCATGACGTTAAAAGGTTCTTGAAAACAAAAGAATACCCGAAGCAAGCCAATGGAGACCAAAAGAGAACCATTAGAAAGCTCGCCAGTAGTTTCTTCTTAAGCGGAGAAGTGTTGTATAAAAGAACTCCGGATCTGAATCTGTTAAGGTGCATGGATGCCAAAGAATCTGAAAAGATTATGAACAAAGTGCATTCAGGAGTATGCGGTCCCCATATGAACGGATACGTCCTCGCAAGGAAATTCCTGCGGGCAGGATATTACTGGATGACCATGGAAAAGGATTGTTTCAGTTTTTTCCGAAAGTGCAATCAGTGTCAAATACATGGCGACCTGATTCATGCACCACCCCCAGAGTTACATCCCATGTCAGCACCTTGGTCGTTCGTTTCCTGGGGAATGTATTTCATCGGGCCAATCGAGTCGAGAGCTTCAAACGGACACAGATTTATCTTGGTTTCCATCAACTGTTTTACAAACTGGGTAGAAGCAGTCACATTCAAAGCCATCACTAAGAAAGAAGTGGTGGACTTCGTGCATTCCAACATAATTTGTCGTTTGGTATTCCAAAAACTATCATTACCGACAATGCCGCAAATCTAAACAGCCATTTGATGAGGGAGGTGTGTGAAAACTTTCAAATCACACACCGTTATTCCACCCCTTACTGGCCTAAAGCCAATGGTGCTGTTGAAGCAGCAAATAAAAACATCAAGAAAATCCTCAGAAAAATGATTTAAAGTTCTAGGCAATGGCACGAGAAATTGCCTTTCGCATTATTGGGATATCGCACGACCGTGCGCATATCGATTGGAGCTACGCCCTATCTATTGGTTTACGACACTGAAGCCGAAATACCTACATAAGTTGAAAACCCCTCCCTTTGGATCACTGTCAAAGCTGAAATCGAGGATGATGAATGGGTCACAACCCGACTGGAACAGTTAACTCTAATTGACGAGAAAAGAATGGCCGCAGTTTGTCATGGGCAGTTGTACCAACAAAGAATGGCCTGCGCCTATAACAAGAAAGTACGGTCTAGGAATTTCAAAGTGGGGCAACTCGTCCTAAGACGTATTCTCCCACACCATGAAGTGGCGAAAGGAACATTCGCCCCAAATTGGAAAGGTCCATACATCATAATGAAATTGCTACCAAAAGGAGCATTGTATTTAGGGGACATCGAAGGAAATGACCCCGAAACGGCTGTCAATGCAGATGTAGTCAAAAGGTACTATGTTTGACCTTTTCGTGATGCCGATGCTCCTCGATCGAAATGACGAAGGCTTTCATTCACGCTACCCCAAACACTATCAACTTTTGTAAACCCTTTTGAGCCATATATATATATATATATATATATATATATATATATATATATATATATATATATTCAAATCAAACCAAAAGCAAAAATATTTTCCTGAACTACGTTTGACTTGATTCCGAAAGGATACGTAGGCAGCCTCTCCCTGGGGTTCAGTCACACCAAAATAAAATTCCATATTTCCCCCAAGAGTTTAAGCTGGGGAAAATGTTACGATATGTTGGGCAATGTTTCTCTCGAAAGGTTCCAAAGTTATAATTCAATACAAATTCTTTTTACCCCAAATCTTGTTCAAGTCCTTCCGATCAATCGGTAAAGATGTCCAGAATTGGAGAATAAAGTTATTTGGATCTGATGCAAGCAAATGAAAGAAATTAAAATGAGAGAGTCTTATTGGTGAAAGACAACACGGGCACCGTAAGGCGACAGTAAGAAGAGAAATCAAAATGAGAGAGTCTTATCGGTGAAAACCCATACGGGCACCGTAAGACGACGGTAAGAAGAGAAATTAAAATGAGAGAGTCTCATCGGTGAAAACCCACATGGGCACCGTTAGGCGACGGTGAGCAAAGAAATTGGAAATGAGAGAGTCTTGTTGGTGGAAACTCGCAAGGAGCACTACAAGGCGATGGTGAGAAGAGAAATGAGAGAGGTTAGTCGGTGAAAATCCGCAAAGGGCACCACCGATCAAAAAGGATAATGGGTCACTGATATGGACACAATCCGGGGCAAGGTTTCTCAATCTCGGGATAACAGTCATGATGGATTTCTGAGAGTTTAGACGGTTGACATAGATCGGACATCTAGTCCAAGAAGCATGTCATGTTCATTTAAGGATGCATACACTCCAGAGAAGTCCTTCTTTCCTTTCTCCCCTAAAGAGATATTCCTTGTCTAAATACATTTTCCGTTCTTTTATTTTCTTTCAATCCCTTTCAGTCTAACTCTATTTCTGAAGAAAGACAAAGAAAGGATGGCAAAACTTATCTACAGGGCCATCATTTGACACGGGCTAATATGCAAAAGGCACCCAGCCTCGTCAAGGGCATAGAGTCGATCTCGACCATATCGACTGATGCATCAAACCCAAAACCCTCGAAAGGAGAAAATCAAATTGAAATGACTACAAAGGCAAAGGAAGTTGAAAAATCCAAGTCCCGCATGGCTAACCATCTCGGCAAAAGTTTGAAAAGCCAAAGTGCACCAAGTACTTTGAAGTTGAAATGAAATTCCAATAAAGGCAAAATAAAATTTGAAAGGCCAAGTCCCACGCGACTAGACGTTATAACAAAGTTTGAGGAGTCAAAATCTCACCAATGCTCCGAAAGTCAAAAAGAAAAGCAAGTGAAAGACCTGGCAAAGGCAAAATAAGGTCAAAAGTCGGGTCCCACGTGATCAATTGCCATAGTAAAACCCGGATAGCCAAGATCCTCGGAATTAAAGATAAAACCCAATCCCCAGCAAGCAAGCAAGCAGTTGAGATCTTCGTCAAAAGATGGGCCGATATCAAGCAAGTTGAAATAATCAATGCCGCAAAACCAACCACCGTTTCAAACTGACAATTGTTCTTTGTTTG
The DNA here is from genome assembly GCA_005239495.1 of Nicotiana undulata. Taxonomy (NCBI): domain Eukaryota; kingdom Viridiplantae; phylum Streptophyta; class Magnoliopsida; order Solanales; family Solanaceae; genus Nicotiana; species Nicotiana undulata. The sequence continues at coordinate 12,041 of ML284393.1, forward strand.
AAGGAAACAAGTGTAATTCAGAAGTAACCTTGCAAAAAGCAAGTGCAACCAAAAGGAAATTGCACAAGGTCTAGAAGGAGCTTTGCAACAACGACTCTAGAGAGGGAAGTTTCCTCCGAAAATTCTTTCCATCATTCACTCATTTTCTGAAAATAAAATGAAAAAGGAAGAAGAAAAAGAAGAAAAATTATGTTGAAAACAATTCGAACCCAAAGTAGTATAGGGTCCCAATCTCTAGCTACACCTTTTCCAATATAGGACATTCCATTCCTTAGTTGATGTCAACGTAGGGTCTCCATTCCCTAGTTGATGCCAGCATAACTTGATGCCGACATAACTCGATGCCGACATAACTCAATGCCAACCTAGGATATCCCAGCCCTTAGTTGATGCCAACGTAGGATCTCCATTCCCTAGTTGATGCCAGCATAACCTGATGCCGACATAACTCAATGACAACCTAGGATATCCCAGCCCTTAGTTGATGCCAACGTAGGATCTCCATTCCCTAGTTGATGCCAGCATAACCTGATGCCGACATAACTCGATGCCAACTTAGGATATCCAGTCTTTAGTTGATGCCGACTTAGGATCCCAATCCCTAGTTGATGCAGGCATAACCCGATGATTCTTCCAACATAGGGTCCCACTCCCTAGCAGACACCAGCATAACCTGGTAATCTTTTCTGACAATAGCATAACCTGTTGATCTTTTCCAGACACCGGCATAACTCGGTGATCTCCTTTCCTGGCAACATCATAACCTATTGACCTTTCTAGACACCAGCATAACCTGGTAATTGTTTCCTGACACCAGCATAACCTGTTGATCTTCTCTAGACACCGGCATAACCCAGTGATCTCTTTTCCTTCCTGACAACAGCATAACCTGTTGACCTTTTCCAGACACCGGCATAACCTGGTGATCTCTTTTCTTGGCAACAACATAACCTGTTGGCCTTTCCGGACACTAACATAACCCGGTGATCTTTTCTTGACAACAACATAACCTGTTGATCTTCTCCCAACACTGGCATAACCTGGTGATCTTTTCCTGAAAACAACATAACCAGTTGATCTTTTCCCAACACCAGCATAACCTGGTGATTTTCTCTTGGCAACCACATAACCTGTTGATCTCTTTCCAACACCAGCATAACCTGGTGATCTTCTCTCGAAAACAACATAACCTATTGATCCTTCCCCGACGCCGGCATAACCCGTTGATACTTCCCTAACAACAGCATAACATGTTGATTCCTTCCGAGAACCAGCATAACCTGGTGATCGTTTCCTAACAACAAGATAACCTGTTGATCTTTTCCAATATAGGGTCTCCAATCCCTAGTTGATTTTACTTTTAGGCATAGGGTATCCACCCCCTAGTCTACATTCACTCCGGGTACACTATTCCCGACCTTTCATTGCTTTCAATAATAAAGTAATATAGATTTTATTACAATAACTCACGAAATTTTCCTAGTGGAAACTAGGACAAAAAATTTCGTTCGTTTGTTCTTGATTTTGCACAGATTACACTTTAGGGCAATGGATTCGAGACAACCAAAAGTAGAAGTTTCAATCTAGAATAAAAGAGGAAAAAGAAGATTGAACCCAAAGTGCAGAAGCGGGGAAGACGTAGACTATTCAGGACGAGATTGAAGTCATCCGTTCTGTATATCCTGCCTTGATCCAAAAGACGAAGAGATGAAGCCAGCACTTGCAGCTAACAAGTATCAAGATCCAGGGCAGAGTCAGCAAAAGCCAAGACTCAAGACCAAGCCTTAGAGTATACATATAGGAATCTTGTAACTAGTAGTTGATAGGCTTAGTTAGTCTTTTTTCGTTTTGTTACTTTGGTGTAATAAGGAGCTCAGCAACAGTAAAAGCAGAAACAACCACAGTGAAATCACAGTTACCCGGTAGTCCCAGCTACCAAAAACTTCCAGAACTACACTGACCTGATTCCTTTATAGCCAAGGATATGTAGGCAACCTGTTGAAGCAGGGTTCGGTCAAACTTTTTTAAAACGCTTCGCATGGATTATTTGAACGGGTAAAAGTTGTTCATAACTGCTCACTTTGTCTTTTCTCGAAAACTCTTCGTGTTTCCGAGCAAAGAGGGGCACCTGTGAGCATGTAATTTTTCACCTATCATATACTCCTACAAAATTTGATGAATAATTTGATTTAATAGATTTTTTTTGTTTGAATTTCAGTGTTTATTTGAAATTATTTTCATTATATGATCATAATTAATCCTTTAAAATTTATAATTTATAAAATAATAACAAGAAAACATTATTTAAACTTTTATTATTTGGCATAATTAGGTTTTGATGATTAGTCGCATAATTTAATCATTTTATCAAGAAAATTGTGAAATTTGCTCTTTTAAATAATTAGGGGTATTAAACTAGTGGTTTTACTTTTAATTAACTTATAATTAGATGAAATTAGGTTAAAACTAATTAGTACATTTTTAGACTTTAATTACAATGAATTTAAGTGATTTAATTAACCTAAGTATTTAAAAGATTAAAATCGGACCTGGGCCAAATTACTCAGGCCCAAATTCCTTTCTCCATACCCAAACACCCCCCAACCCAAATCAAAGACCCTTCCAAGCCATGTCCCGCAAAAAACCCCCGTTTTTAGGCTAGGTTAATCCTAGTCGTTGATCTCCTCAGATCTAACGGCTGGGAACTAATCTCTCACTAACTATAAAATTGTCCTAACACACCCCCTACCCTCAAACTCACCTTCCCTAACACCCTAACACCCCTCCGTCTCTCTCTCTAACCTCGTCGCCGACCACCGTACTCTGCCGCTCGGAAATTGCCTACCAGCGGCGGAGCACCACCAAACTACCTCAAAACCCCACCAAAATCCTTCAATTTCAAATTTGAAAATCAGAAACCCTAGAAGACTAACTCAGGCCGTTTTAAGGAGAACCAATGACTAAAATTTGCTTTAGCCGATTAATTTGAAATTGTTGGTTTAGATCTGTTTTGTGAATGTTTTTGAACCTGCTTGATTCTGAAGATACATGTTTACTTAATCTATGTCTTGTTGTTAAATGTGTTCATTGATTTAGGTTTCTTATGTTCTATTCGAACTGTTTCCCCCTTCCCCCATTTTCCTTAATTGTTTCTGTAATGAAATTAGTGGTTCAATTTAGTCTCCTAGGCTAGGGTTAATTACTGATTAGTTTAGGAGTTCATGGATTTTCCTTGCCTAATAAATACTGTTTTTCTTTTAAATTAATTTTTTTTAGGTTTGTTTGTTGAATATGTATGCCTATACTGATTGTTGTTCTTCTGTTTTCTCGCAAAAATAGTCGTGTGTATTAATTAAGTAAATTCAACCTTAGTCTCAATCAACTAATTGACAACCTATTGATAAATCATTAGCAAAATTAGTAAGACTAATAATTTCCTTGACTCGATCCTTTAATTAAACTCTAGGTTTCTTGTGCATCATCATTCTTATTTTTATTTTGATTAAGTTGTTTTAGCCCTTAAAACTCAGTTTTCTTGCTTAAAGACTAATTAAGAGAACTTGTTAATTCATTGATTAGGTTAGACCTTTAAATTTAAAATGATTTCAGTTTTACCCCAAAACTTTAAAAGAGTACAATTGAAACAAGGATGATTTGTTAAAGACTAGAATCTTCTAGCTGGTTCTGGAAGGTCCTAAAAAGATTTCTAAAATCAAAATAGAGTTAGAATTTTGGTTTATAATTGAAATAATCAATACTTGAAAGGATAAGTATGGAATATAATATCAGAATGTTCTAGATTTGTACAGGTGTCCCCATTTTTCACATGTAAAATGCTGGAATTGGGCCTGAAAAGGACGGACAACTGTCCAAATATAGGGAATAATATGATTTAGGGTAGAATATGTTATTTTGATGTTATCTTAGGATACACTATAAAAGGAAAGGGACTCCCTCATTCTAGGGCAGACTTAGAAGCAGCAGCTAGTCACAAAAAACACCTTACACACATTAACACACTATTTTACCACAAATTTGAGAGAGATTTTTTTTACAGAAATTTCACACGCACACACACTAAAAACATTGTTCTAGAATATCACTATTCTGAAAGAAAAAACTGAAAATACCAAAAAATGAGTGCAAGAAAAAGCTGAAAACTGATTTTTCCTTTGGGCTATGGTCTTTTATGAAAAACTAGTATTTGCTGCTAATTTTTCTGAAAAAAATAGTTCATTCTAGCTGTATTTTCTGTCTTAAAATACTGGGAGTTGCTGTTGGGTTTCCTCTAGTTGGTTGTTGTTCCTGTTGTTGTTATTAAGCTCACAAAGCTTGGGTTTTCTTGACCTTTATTTGGTCAAATTTTTCTTTGCTTTTTTCTACATTGTAAGGTATGTAACTTTACCTTGTATTAAATAGAATTTTCGTTTGAAATCCTGCTTAAATGTCAGCGTTTATGTGGGTTTTAGTGATGAATTTCAGCTTTTGTGTGTTGATATGCTTATACATGCTTAAATTTCAGATTTAGTTGTATGTTGATTTGTTGGATTTAAGTGTTAAATATCTTCTTGTGAACACCAATATGACTGCTTAGTTTAAGTATGCTTAAAACAAGTTGAACTTGAATTTCTTTTTTTCTGGTAATTTGAATGAGAAGTCTGCTTCTAGTTTCATAGTTGTTTAAGTTCCCTTGTGGCCGAAATCCTCCAGTTAAGTCCCAATATTATTCAGCTAGTTAAGTGTTGATTAAACATACGAAATTAACCTTTTTTATGTATACCTGAACTTTTGCTTACAAATGGTAACCTGCAGATTTGTTTAGCAGGTTAATCGAGCTTTAGTAACCATTTTCGAGGATGTGGAAGTCATATTAATTGATTACGAAATCTAGAGAGGGGTTGATTCATGTATTATGACCTTGAAGTAAAAAGATCTAAAAATGTCATAGCATTGATTACGAAATCTAGAGAGGAGTTGATTCATGTATTATGACCTTGTAGTAAAAAGATCTAGAAATGTCATAGTATCAGTTTAATATGGCGGTGGATGACAGGCTAGCTCACCAAGAACATCAGGAGAGGTTGGGGAAGACTTGGCTGCGGCAAGTCAAGGAGAGGTTAGGTCAAGGGATTTCAGACAGAAGTCCCATCAATCAGAAGAAAAGGATGTTCCAGGAAAGAAGGAAACAAGGATATCCAAACCTTTTTTTTAGCTTAATGTTTTGTAATATTTAAGCATGCTGATTTAGTTAGGATATGTACTAATACTCAGATTTCTGATTTTGTTTGACTTAGCAAACAGGGTGAAGCATTGGGCCATGTCCTTAATAATTAGATGCTTTAAAACTCGAGTAGTCCAATCTTGTAGCATAACCATGTCCTTAACCTTATCATTAGACTTACAAGTTATTTAGGAAAATCCCGTAATACTTGAGCTTTTCGCATATGTTCTTAAATCCTAGGAAGATAGTCAAATTATAAAAGATAATAGTGCTGGTCCAATACTCAAACATGAAAACTGGATCAAATTATGACTAAGCCTATTTTCAAATTTTTAGACTAACAAATCATAAAACTGGGCCAGATTTAGCCAGAGCCCAGATTCTCATCTATAGACTAGCAAATTTAGTCTTAGGAAATCTTGAACAATCTCATATATTTGTAATCCAAAAGCTTCCTTAATTAGTCTTATAAATTAACTTAGGAAACCCATTTTTAGATGTAGTAAATGTTTAAACCCATCTTTAATTAGGTAGTTGATACATTTAAATTTTAAAAATATAATAACAATCAAAGTGTACGTTCGCGTAACTTTGAATAAAAATAATATTTTTTCTAGTAACCAAATATACTTTTTCTTAAAATTGTGTATACGTTTACGTAACAAAAATAAAGATTAAAATGAACACTCGTAGAGATACCTTTAGGAATGGATTTTGAAATTATTATCGTAATTGCGTACATATTTGCGTGACGTGATTTCGTTCTCTTTTTACAACCAAAACAAAAAACACGCGCCTGCGCGACTTTGGCTATTTCTTTAAAGGAATAAAGTGTCGTGAATTATGTACACGCCCGCGTGACATGAGTTTTGACACGTCCAATTTTCACGGGTTTACGCTACGTAACCCGTCTTAGGATAATTCCTTAAATACAAATGAACAATAAAAGCGGTAAAAAATATAAAATGCACATAGGTATAAAGATTAGTAATTAAACAATTTAGGCCAAGTTTAATCATTAAGCGACCGTGCTAGAACCACGAAATTCGGGAGTGCCTAACACTTTCTCCCGAATTAATAGAATTCCTTACCTGGATTTCTGGTTCGCATACATTTTTAAACATAGTCAAAATTTCCTCTGTTTGGGATTTCAGTAAATAAATGGTGTCCCGAACACTGTAAAAAATTCGGGTGGCGACTCTGAAAATCAACAAATAAATCTCAAAATCGAATAATGTCACTTTAATTGAAAAAACTCCCTAATCCACCTTTACCGGTGAAAATGGAGGTGTGACTAACATTATGTGTAAAATTAATGGATCTTTTACTATGATTAAATACTGCTTCCTCCGGTCCACAATAAGTGACCAATTTGGTTTGGGCACACCCATTAAAAAAATATAAAATTCTAGATAAAAATAATTAGTGTGACAAAACTATCCTTAATTAAATGTTGGAGCATAGTTAATGTGAGGAGTAAAAGACTTTTTAGAGCTATGTACATAAGGGTAATTTTGGAAAAATAAATTGAATTTTTTCTTGATTATATAAATGGACACTTATTTCGAACCAAAATAACAAAATAAATTGATCGCTTATTGTGGACTGGAGGGAGTTATAGTTGAGTTAAATGAAATGACAAGTGTCATTTATGTATAGGTTAGATGTAAACACCTTATGCATGTAAGTTTTTACCGCTTTCCAAATAGTACACTGTTTTATACCTTTGTCAAAAAAACACTATTAGCTGCGTTTTAAACATTTAGAGCTAACATGTTTCGTCAAAATAAAAAATTCTTTTTAACGTGTTAGGCCAAAATAAAAAAATACTTTTGGATAGGAGCAAAAATTTTAGCTTCTTTTAAGAAGACAAAAATATCTTTACTATAAATTTATATATTTCTAATTATCCTTTTCTTCTGAGTAAAATTTACTTTACCCCCTTAACCTTTAAGGGATAGGACAACCTCCCCACCCCCACCCCCACACACGTTTTGAATGGGGTTTTTTCGTGTGAATTTCTTTTTTGGAGTAAAGAATTTTTTTTCTCTTTCTATCCTTAATGTATAATATTTTTCATCCAAACGAATTTGATTTTCGTCTTTCTTGCTTCCAAAATTTAAGATTTTTTTAATTATATTGAGGTTATATTGAAGTCATTGTTAAAAAATTTGCAGTAAGAAAATCATTGTTATATCTATTAGTTGACCTAGGCCTGGTGTTTTGAATTTGGTACTTCTCTTCAAATTTCTCTATTCGCATTTACTCTATGATTGTAACGAACCGATCGATCGTTCCGAGAGTTTTAGCCTCTTTTCCCTTATTTCTGCGTTATTATGTGTTGTTCAGCTCTTTTATATTGTGTTGGGTCGATTGGTTCGGGTTCGGAGTGATTGTGGAGAGAAATGAGACACTTAGTCTCTTAAGTTGGCTTTATAATTAGAAAAGTCAATCGGAAGTTGACTTAGAGGTAAATGACCCCGAAATATAGATTTTATGGCTCGGATAACTTTGTTAGGTGATTTGGGACTTAGGAGTGTGTTCGGAATGTGATTTTGAGGTCCGGAGTAGAATTATGCTTGAATTGGCAAAATTGAGTTTTTGGCAATTTTTGGTCGGCAGTGGAAGCTATCGGGGTCGGAATGGATTTCTGGAAGTTGGAACATGTTCGTAGTGTCATTTTGGATGTGTGTGCAAATTTTCAGGTCATTCGGACGAGGTTTGAGTAGTTTCGGCATTGTTGGTGATTTTCGGAAGTTTGAAGATCCTTAGGCTTGAATCACGAGTTGATTTGATGTTTTGATGTTATTTTGGGTGTTCCAAGGGTTCGGCTAAGTCCAGATGATCATTTATGACTTGTTGGTACTTTTGGTTGAGGTCCCGAGGGCCTCAGGATGAGTTCGGATGGTTATTGACATGGTATTTGGCATTTTGGAACTACTGGTGTAAAACTTTTTGGTGTTTCCGCATCTGCAGATAGGGGACCGCAGGTGCGAGTCGGCAGAAGCGGACGAGGGATCGCAGAAGCGAAAATGGCTAAGGGAGAGGAAGACCATAGATGCGGAAGGTTTGGCCGCACCTGTGACTGGGTCGCAAATGCGGAGGATGGGTCGCACCTGCGGAGCCGCAGGTGCGGAAGGTGAAACGTAGGTGCGGAGTTTTGGGAGTTAAATGAAATCTCGCAGGTGCGCACCTAGTATCGCATGTGCGAGAATTGAGCCGCAAGTGCGGTTATCGTTGGGCAGAACATATAAATAGAACCCTTTGCGAATTTTTGTCATTTTCCACCAATTCTATACGGGTTTGAAGCTTTTTAGAGGGTTTTGAAGAGGAAATTCGAGGGTTCTTCGTGGAGGTAAGACTTTTGGACTTAAAACTCGTTTATATGTGATTATTTGACTGATTGGGGGTGAAAATTATGGAAATTAGTGACAAAATTTGGGGATTAGGGCTTGTAATTGGAGACCTTTAGTTGGGGATTTTAGAGGTCATTTGAGGTCCGATTTTGACGTTCCTGGTATGTATAGACTCATGGGAGGATGATGATTCTTGTGATGTGATTTTTATTGAATTCCGAGACGTGGGCCTAGGGGTCGGGTTTGGCCAATTTCGGAAATTTTTGTTAATTTTGATAAATTTCGAGTGGGCTTCGTTCTTCGGCATATATTAATCGTATAAGTCTGATTTTTGGCAGATTTGGAGCAATCGGAGGCGAATCTATAGGCAAAGGCATTGAGAGCTAGGATTTTAGCCGGTTTTGAGGTAAGTAACATTTTCAAACTTGGTTCTGAGGGTTCGAAACCCCGAACTATATGATATATGACTATAATTAAGGTGACACACATGCCAAGTGACAGGCGTGCGGGCGTGCACCGAGTGATTTGTGGCCTGGATCATCCCATGGAACCGTCTAGTAGCTATTATGGATTGATATCCGCATTTCTATTGATGTGGTTAATGTGAACATGCTAGAAATTATGCTAAGTTAAATGCTAAGGCTTCACGCCGAAAATACTGGGATCCGAGTGGTCGTATATTGTTGTCTCCTTATGTGCTTATTTGATTTCATATACTCAGTCCTGTCATAGCATATCATTTCATGCCTCAGTCTCGGTAATTGTTAATTTTGTATACTTATCATTGTTTCGGGCTAGTTCATGCATTTGTGAGCCCATGTGAGCGAGACTGGAGAGTAATGACTGAGTGAGGCCGAGAGCCTGTTATGGAGAGACAGTTATGAGATCGGACTGCACATCGCAATGATACTCTGATCATGCCTTTGTTGGCTTGACATAGCGCTTGGGATAAGAGGAGCCCCTCCGGAGTCTTTACACCCCCAATGAGCGCATTGATATTTAAGGGATGGATCTTCCCTGGACATGGATCTTGTCCGAAGTGATGATATTGAGGGATGGATCTTCCCTGGATATGGATCTTGTCCGAAGTGATAATATTAAGGGAAGGATCTTCCCTGGACATGGATCTTGTCCGAAGTGATGATATTGAGGGATGGATCTTCCCTGGATATGGATCTTGTCCGAAGTGATAATATTAAGGGAAGGATCTTCCCTGGACATGGATCTTGTCCGAGCGTTGTATACCAGAGATGGATCTTCTCCGTGGGCCTGGATTGGCCTTCCTCAGTACTGAGTGACAACGGTCACCTGTTTTTATGTATTTTCCGGGATGGATTTTCCCTGGGCCTGAGAGCCATATACAGTACTGAGTGAACTTCTATGTGAGAGTTGTGAGCACTATGTGCATTTACGCTATTAATACATTGGCATGTAGAGTATACTGAGTTACACATGGGTTACTGATCATATCTGTGAAACCCCACGTGTTATTTTTCTCTCTTCTCTTACGTAAAATACGTAACGTGGCG
>ML284394.1:0-106755 GCA_005239495.1 Nicotiana undulata
TATATATATATATATATATATATACATGTATTTATATATATCGAATATATCTTATGTATATCGAATATAGCTTTTATATATATATATATATAGACATCTTAATATAGCTAATGTTATATCGAATATAGCTTATATACCATACACACACTCAGTATATACACTGTGTAGCTAGGTAAAAGGATAAATTTAATGTATATATACTATATATTGACTCCCCTTAATTTCCTGATATGTTTATTTTTATATATTTTGACACCCCTTAACGAATATTCTGGCTCCGCCACTGATTGAAGTTACCAGTTAAGTTACTCTTTCGATTCAAATGTGTGTGCAAAAGTTGGCATCATCTTATCAAAAGCTCAAGTTTTATTAATAAACACTTCAATAGTGAGAGTAATCGTCTTCGCCTTATGGTTTGCAAGTTCGGTGTTAACCACAATAAAGATCCAGGTGAAAGATCTTTCGATATGTTCTTACTCAATGAGAAAATATTGGCAGGATGTGTCCCTACAAACCAGAGGATTTATCGTGTCGAAGATGTTGGTGATTTTAGATGTATTTATGGTCCAATTAATGGCATATTCTTGTTGGAGAAAGGACATTATATTGATAACGTACGATTTGCTTGGTGGAATCCTGCAACCAAAGAGTGCAGGATTATTCCTCGTATACATCTTGAGGTACAACAATATTTTGAAGACAATAATCGTAGACTTGGGATAGGTATAGGTTTAGCGAATCAAGATTACAAAGTTATATGGCATCGAACATTTTGGGATGATATGACAAGTGATGTTTATCCTAAGGTATATGCTGCTGTCTATTCAACAAACAACGATTCCTGGAAATTCTTGGAACCTGATCACTCTCACTTATGTCAAATATGTATATCCCAGAATTGTACTTATATGAATGGAGTTTATTATTGGATTAGCACAAGCCAGAGATTTTGCGACAAAGACAATGTGTACTTTATTCGGAGATTTGATTTTGCAACTGAATTGTTCGGGGAAATGGCCGGACCACCAATTCCAGGCGAACACTGGGCGTCTCTAATGTTACGCGGTGGTTCTCTTGCAGCGATGTCGTGTGATGATGTTACTCAGGCTATGACGGCCAATTATGGTATATAGGTAAGGAGTAGAGAGAATAATTGGATCAAAGTTTATACTGTTAATCCTCCTATACCTTCGCATTACTCTATTGGAATATGGGAGTATGATAAGTTCCATTTTTGAACTTACACAAACTTGTTGATTGGTGTTTTATGATCAAACGGTTAAACAAGTTACAAATATTGGATTTGATCATTTTCAACGTTTAGACTCTGGATTCTTTTGGACTACAGATTATAAAGAGAGCCTAATTCCAATAAAGAGAGAAAATCCGACTGAGCAGGATAATGTTGAACACTTCTTCACCAAGTTTTAAACAAGCACGAGATGTGACCGTCTATTTTTGAAGAATAGAAACGAGGATAAAGCTTACGACTGGACTGTTTTCTGACTCTTCATATTTGCCTTGGCCCTTGGCCTTCCTTCCGTCGTTTAATGGTCTCTGACTGAAGTCTTAGATGAGCCTAAAGAAGTGAAAAAAGTATAAGGGAAAATATTAGAATGAAATAGTAAATCATGAGCTTTGTTTTGTGTTTTGGCTACTCAGGTTGTATGTAGAGAAGTCCTCTCTTCCATCTTCTAAAAGTACCAATGTCTACCTCACAATACAGACTTGAGTAATCGTGTGGAGGTTAGATTTTATGTCCCCTTTTTCATGTTTTGGATCTTAATTTACAAGGTAGGGGGTCTAAGTCAAACCCCTCGCCACTTCAATGCGGCTTTTGATTAAAAAAAAAAAAAAAGACTTGTGCTTGGTGTGTTTCTTTTTATTTTTGCACTTTGGAGTGTTCTTCTTCTTTAGAATTCCTGGGGAGTGCCTTGTTAATTTGGAAATTCTGAAATTTGTCAATTGCCTCCTAGAATTTGTCAAATGAGGTTAATTCCACATTGATACTAAGGGCGTGTTTGTTACAAAGCAAAATATTTTCCAGAAAATACTTTTCCAATTTTTATTTTTTGGTTTGGAAAACATTTTCCTTATGAACTTATTTTCCTCCAATAGAAGGAAAATGTTTTTTTTATCAAGAGAAGGGAAAATATTTTCCAAAACTTCTTCTCAACCTTCCCACACTCACCACACACCCACACACCCACTCACTTAACCCACCTAACCCCACCCCATCTCGTCTCTCCAAAAATACTTTTTTTCAAATCATCACCCACACTACACCCCACCCCCAAGAAAAAAGAAATTTTAATTTTTTTTTGTAATTTCAAATTTCTCTTTTTTTATTTTTCTGCAACACCAATCCCCTCATCCCCCCAAACCCCACCCCCACTGCCCCATTCCCCGTACAAGAAGCTTTTTTTTTTTTTTTTTTTAATTTTAAAATTTTTTTTTTTTTTTTTTTAATTTTAAAATTTTTTTTTTTTTTTTTTTAATTTTAAAATTTTTTTTTTTTTTTTTTTAATTTTAAAATTTTTTTTTTTTTTTTTTTAATTTTAAAATTTTTTTTTTTTTTTTTTTAATTTTAAAATTTTTTTTTTTTTTTTTTTGTAATTTTAAAATTTTTGTTTTTTCTTTTTTCTACACCCCCACTGCCCCCCTCCCCCCCAAATATTTTTTTTTTGTATATATCTACAATTTTAGTTTTTTTTATCTTTCGGTTATAGTTTCGAAATTCTACAAGTTCCAAAGTTATGAGTTCGGAGGTTTATGTGTTTGTAAGTTTACGGGTTTAGAAAGTTTAGCGGTTCAGAAGTTTATGAAATTTGTGGATTCGAAAGGTTGTTGGTTCGAATGTTTATAACTTCATGTTTATTGTATCCAAATTATTTATGAACATGCTTGAGAAGTTATTTTCCTTAATTTGCGTACCAGAACCGAAAAATAAATAAGATTACTACTTATTTTTCAAGAAAATATTTTCTTGAAAAACATTTTACGTTATACCAAACACACCCTAATTGGTGTTGGATTTGACTTATAAATACGAATAGAGTAAAAAAAATTTTAATTAGTGCATGCTAAGCATAGATAATTAAATACAGTATTCTCTTCGTTAAATGACAACAAATGGAGGTATATATTCAATTAATTGTCAATTAAAGTGATATCTAACTAGTGGTATTTGAATGGTTCAAACGATTTTCCATTTCCCAAAATAGTTCACATAATCGATTGCTTCTTTCACATCTATCTTCCATCAATGGCGCTTGAATTACATTCCTAGAGTTTTGATATACTTGTCTAGTATTATTCAAATTGCTCTTATAAGCTATTCTTCCTCTACTCTATATGTTTATGAGGGCACTAGTATTAGCATCCGCACGGATATACGATCACTAACCATGTCAAATATTTGAGTTATTTGGATTATATATGAATAATCTTAAAATTTAAACATTCTCGATAAATATAGATAATAATGTATGTTAATTAAGAAACGCTACATGAAAAAAATTAACCATTTCTCAAATCTCCTAGTTATAATTCTATTTTTCTTTCTTTTTTTGGTATCATTCTCGCTGATGTTATTGGATCCTAAAAATAGTCAGGAAGCAAAATAATAACTCATGTTTATGGCAAAACAATAAAAAGCTTGAGACTATGAATGACTATTTGGATACGACTTGACTCTTTTACTATTACTAGAACTCTTATTTGGTGTGTTGATATCTTTCAAAAAAATATATCTATTTTAAAATTTCAGTTTCTAAAACTTTATTTTCCAATAATAATAATAATTATTTATTATAATATAAGTAAAAATATTATCCTTAATTCAAAATTCATTTTAGTCGCTATCTAAAATTTAAAAAATACATTAGCCATTGAATTGTTTTTCCCAGGATGACCCTATTTTGATAGTTGACATTAACCATGTTAAATATCTGAGTTATTTGAATAATATATAAATAACCTTAAAATTTAAACGTTCTAGATAATTATAGATAATAATTAGGTATTAATTAAGAAACACTACATGAAAAAAGACTTAACATTTTCTCAAATCTCGTAGAGATAATTTTATTTTTGCATCATTCTTAATGGTGTCATTGGAACCTAAAATAGCCTCAAAGTGAAATAATAACTCGTATATATGGCAAAGCACAAAGGTTGACACAATATGAACGATTTTTTGGTTACGACGTGAATTCTTATTTGGTATACAATTATCTTTCACAAATTATTTCTATTTTAAAGTCTTAATTTCTAAGACTTTAAAATGTTGAATTCTTATATATATATATATATATAATGATGCAAGGGAAGATATTATCCTAAATTTTAAATCCACCTTAATGTCACGACCCCAAATCAATATGGTCCGTGATGGCGTCTATCGTGAAACTAAGCTAGCCCTCTAATGCAATAAATCAACATTTTCCGTTTAAAATAAATATTCTCTCATTTATTAATAAAGATTTACTTCCAAGACGAGTTCAACAAGGATATCAACCGAAACGATCAATCTAAACCACCCCTAGGCCTTGGGAGTCAAGTGTCATGCGCATATAATATAGTAAATACAAAGTATCAAAATATAACTTTGCCGCTAATACAGGTCCAAAAACATCAAAAGTCTAGAAATAGGAAGGAAAAAGGAGGTAAGATGTGGACGCTGAGCAGCTACCTCGATCCCTGAACAGCTCCGAAGCACACGAGAAGTCAACTAGCGAACTGGCTCGGTACCTGGATCTGCACACAACAGTGCAGGGAGTAACGTAAGTACGCCGACTCAGTAAGTAACCAAAGTAACTAAAAACTTGAGTGCAATGACGAGCATTTATAAATCATAATTTCATAAAACAATATTTCAACTTTTATTAGAAGGCTCAGTAAAAGAAGAGTGGGAAAAACAGTAAAATTCACAATGTAACAGCCTTAATTTCAGGCACAGTATCACTCATAACAAGGTATCTCAATCACTCGTGACTCCACTATTAGTATTCCATACTCACACTAAGCACTCTCACTCAACAAGCACCAATATCCACTCAACTGCTGCGGTGTGTAACCCGATCCAATATATATAGTTGACTGTGCTCACTGGGGGTGTACAGACTCCGGAGGGGCTCCTACAGCCCAAGCACTATGTTGTTGTGGAATGCAGCCCAATCCTATATACATATGATGCAACGCGCAACCCGATCCATATAATATCTGCTTCGACGTGCAGCCCGATCCGTGACTATCCTCACAATCTCGGCTCTCAGCCTCACTAAGTCATCCTCTCAAGCCACTCGGGCAACTCATCTAAACATCACAGGACTCAGCTCAAAATACCTCACAGTACTCTAAACAATGTAATAATAGTGAAAATAGCAACAAGTAGTAAGCATGACTGAGTTCACAATTTATTTACTAACATAGTGTGAGAATGGTGTAAAAATACCCCTGAGGGTCTAAACAGATCGGCACAAGGCCCCAACACATGCTTACAACCTATAAATAGTATAAGTCTCAAATTACAGGTTATTTCATGATTTCAAATCAATTATACGGCTTAATAGTCGCTACGGGACGGACCAAGTCATAATCCCTGTCGGTGCACGCCCACACGCTCGTCACCTAGCATGCGCGTCACCTCATTTATCAAAACAATGTAAAATATCGGGGTTTCATACTCTCAGGTCTAGAGTTACAATCGTTGCTTACCTCAAAACCGGCTAAAACTACTAGTCCGCAGTGCTTTTGCCTCTAGATTCGGCCTCCGAGTGCTCCAAATCTACCAAAATCAGATTTATATCATTATTATATGCCAAGGAACGAAACCCATTCGAAATTTATCAAAATCACCCAAAAATCCCGAAATCGGTCAAACCCGACCCCCGGTCCCACGTCTTGGAACCCGATAAAATTTACACCACAAGAATCCTCATCCTCCCACGAGTCTATACATACCAAGAACGTTGAAATCGGAGTCCTAATGACCCTTAAAATTCCAATTTTAAGGTCTCTTAATCACAAGCCCTAATTACCCATTTGTAGCACTGATTTTCCCTAATTTCACCACTAATCAGATCTTTAATCACATATAAACGAGTTTTAAGTCCAAAATCCTTACCTCGATGAAGAACTATCGATTTCCCTCTTCAAAAACCCTTCAAAAGCTTCAAACCCGTATGAAAATGGTGAAAGAAAAACCAAAATTCGCTAAGGACCCTTTTTATATGGTCTGCCCAGAGATTTCCGCACCTGCGGCCTAAATCTCGCACCTGCGGTCCCAGGTGCACACCTGCGAGAATTCACTTAAAGTCCAATTTCCGCACCTGCGGCTCCATTTCCGCACCTGCGACTCCATAGGTGCAGCCCCACGTCCGCATCTGCGACCTCTCTCTAATCCAGCCAATTTCCGCATCTGCGGAGTCTTGTCTGCTTCTACGGGCCCGCACCTGCGGTCCCCTATCCGCAGGTGCGGTCACACCAGCACCAGCAGCATCAACTGCTATTTCCAAACTTGAAATCCTCCGATGGCTATCCGAAATCATCCCGAGCCCCTCGGGATCCCAACCAAAAATACCAACAAGTCCCATAACCTCATTCAAACTTAGTCGAGCCATCGAAACACCAAAAATAACGCAAAAACACCAAAATCACATCAAATTCAAGCCTATGAACTTTGAAATTTCTAAATTTCACCAAGGATGCCGAAACCAACCAAAACACATCTGATTGACCTCAAGATTTGCACACATATCCAAAATGACATTACGAACCTGCTCCAACTTCCGAAATTCCATTCCAATCCTTATAGCCTATTTTCCACAGCCGACCGGAAATCGCCAAAAACAAACTTTCGCCAATTCAAGCCTAATTCTACGCCGGACATCAAAATCACATTCCGAACACACTCCTAAGTCCCAAATCACCTGACAAAGCTATCGGAGCCATATGTCATTTACCAAGAAGTCAACTCCCAGGTGACTTTTCCAACTATAAGGCCACTTTAGGAGACTAAGTGTCTCAATCCTCACTACAACCACTCCGAACCCGAACCACCCGACTCCAACACATCATAAACAACTAAACAATGCATAACAAGGCAGAAACAGAAATAATTGTGCAAATTCTACAGAACGATCGGCTGGGTCGTTACATTCTCCCCCTCTTAAACAATGTTCGTCCTCAAATAAGTGAGGATATCTGCTCCGCATCTCCCGCTCGGTCTCCCAAGTGGCCTCCTCCTTTGGATTCCCTCTCCACTGCACCTTCACTGAAGCTATATCCTTAGACCTCAACTTTCTGACCTGACGACCCAAAATAGCCACTGGCTCTACCTCATATGACATATCACCCTCAAGCTGCACTGTGTTGAAGTCTAAAACATGAAATGGGTCACCAATATATTTCCGGAGCATCGAAACATGGAACACCGGATGAACACTCGATAAGCTAGGTGGAAAAGAAAGTCTATAAGCCACCTCTCCAATCTTCTGAAGCACCTTAAAAGGCCCAATGTACCGGGGACTCAGCTTTCCCCTCTTTCCGAACCTCATGACACCCTTCATGGGTGACACCTTTAGTAGTACCTTCTCTCCCTCCATGAAAGACACATCCTGGACCTTCCGGTCCGCATAAATCTTCTGCCTAGACTGCACCGTGAGAAGTCGCTCCTGAATCAACTTCACCTTATCCAACGCATCCTGAACCAAGTATGTGCCCAATAGCCTGGCCTCGCCCATCTCAAACCAACCCACCAGAGATCTACACCTCCTACTATATAAAGCCTCATACGGAGCCATCTGGATACTGGACTGATAACTATTATTATAAACAAACTCCGCGAGTGGAAAAAAATGGTCCCATGAACCCCCAAAATCGATGATACAAGCATGCAACATGTCCTCCAAAATCTAAATAGTACGCTCTGATTGCCTGCCAGTCTGAGGATGAAACGGTGTGCTCAACTCAACCGGAGTACCCAACTCTCTTTGCACGACTCTCCAAAACTGGGATATAAACTGAGTACCTCTGTCGAAAATGATAAAAACTGGAACCCCATGCAATCTGACAATCTCCCTAATATAAATCTCAGCTAACCGCTCCGAAGAATAAGTAGTACCAACAGGAATGAAGTGCGCGGACTTGGTCAGCCGATCCACAATAACTCATATAGCATCAAACCTCCTCGAAGTCCGTGGGAGCCCAACTACAAAGTCCATGGTGATCCACTCCCACTTCCACTCTGGAATATCTAACCTCTGAAACAACCCACATGGCCTCTAGTGCTCATACTTGACTTGCTTACAGTTGAGACACCGAGCCACAAACTCAACAACATCCTTTTTCATTCGCCTCCACTAATAATGCTGTCTCAAATCCTGGTACATCTTCGCGGCACTCGGATGGATGGAATACCGCGAGCTATGAGCCTCTGCTAAAATCAACTCTCGAAGTCCATCCACATTGGGCACGCAAATACGAACCTGCATCCTCATGACCCCGTCATCCCCAATAGTCACATCCCTGACATCACCTCGACGGACCCTGTCCTGAAGGACTAGCAAGTGTCGGTCATCATATTGGCATGCTCTAATCTGATCATAAAGAGAGTACCTGGAGGCTACACAAGCCAATACTCGTAGGGGCTATGACAAATCCAATCTCACCAACTGACCCGCTAAGGCCTGAACATCAAGTGCTAAAGGTCTCTCTGCTGTTGGAAGGTAGGCTAGACTCCCCAAACTCTCTGCTCTGCGACTCAGGGCATCGACCACTACATTGGCCTTCCCCGGATGATATAGAATAGTGAGGTCATAATCCTTGAGAAGCTCCAACCATCTCCTCTGACACAAATTCAAGTGCTTCAGCTTCAGCAGATACTGCAAACTACGATGATCAGTGAAGATCTCACAATGCACTCCTTACAAATAATGGCGCCAGATCTTCAAGGCATGAACAATGGAAGCTAACTCAAGATCGTGCACTGGGTAATTCTTCTCGTGCCCATTCAACTGTCTAGACGTGTAGGCAATCACCCTACCGTCCTGCATCAATACCGCTCCCAAGCCAACTCTAGAAGCATCACAGTAAACTGTATAAGAACCTGAACCAGTAGGCAAAACCAACACCGGAGTTGTAGTCAAAGCTGACTTGAGCTTCTGAAATCTCTTCTCACACTCCTCAGTCCACCTGAACGGAGCACCCTTTTGGGTCAGTCTGGTCATAGGTGTTGCGATAGATGAAAATCCCTCTACGAAACGATGATAGTACCCTGCCAAACCAAGGAAGCTGCGAATCTCAGTAGCTGACGACGGTCTAGTAAAACTCTGCACCGCCTCCACCTTCTTCGGATCTACCTTGATCCCATCACAAGACACCACATGGCCCAAAAATGCAACTGAATAAAGCCAGAATTCACACTTCGAAAACCTTGCATACAACTTCCTCTCCCCAAAGTCTGAAGCACAACCCTCAAATGCTGCTCATGATCCTCCCGAGATCGGGAATATACCAAGATGTCGTCAATAAACACGATGACGAAAGAGTCAAGATAAGGCCGGAACACACTGTGCATCAAGTGCATAAAGGCCGATGGGGCATCGGTCAGCCCAAATGACATAACAAGAAACTCATAATGACCATATCTGGTCCTGAAAGCAGTCTTCGGGATGTCAGAATCCCGAATCTTCAACTGATGATACCCGGACCTCAAGTTAATCTTGCAGAACACTCTATCTCCCTGAAGCTAGTCGAACAAATCATCAATACGAGGCAAAGGATACCAGTTCTTCACCGTAACCTTGTTCAGCTGCCGATAGTCAATACACATGCGCATAGAACCATCTTTCTTCATCACAAACAACACCGGGGCACCCCAAGGTGACACACTAGGCCGAATGAACCCCTTATCTAGGAGTTCCTGAAGTTGTTCTTTCAATTCTTTAAACTCCACAGGTGTCATACGATAAGGTGGAGTAGAAATAGGCTGAGTGCCTGTAACCAGATCAATACCAAAATCAATATCCCTGTCAGGTGGAATGCCTGGCAGGTCTGCAGGGAGCACGTCTGGAAAATCACGGACCACAGGAACAGAATCAACAACAGAAGCCTCACCACTAACATCCCTCACAAAAGCCAGATACGATAAACATCCCTTCTCAACCATACGCTGAGCCTTCAGGTAAGAAATCACACTGCTAGGCACATACTGAGTAGAAGCTCTCCACTCAACTCTCGGAATTCCAGGCATAGCCAAGGTCACGATCTTAGCGTGACAATCAAGAATAGCATGACACGGAGATAGCCAATCTATGCCCAATATCATATCAAACTCAACCATGCTGAGTAATAGTAGGTCCACACGGGTCTCCAGACCCCCAATTGATATCACACATGACCGATACACACGGTCTACAATAATAGTATCACCCACGGGAGTCAACACATGAACAGACATAACTAAAGACTCACGGGGCATATCCAGGAAATATGCAAAATAAGACGAGACATATGAATATGTAGAACCAGGGTCAAATAGGGCTAAAGCATCTCGGTGACAGACTGATATAATACCTGTGATTATTGCATCAGAGGCCATATCATCTGGCATGGCTGGAAGTGCATAGATACGGATGACCTCCACCTGCTCGACCTCTAGGGCGACCTCTAGCTGACTGACTCCCACCTCTAGCTGCCTGGGTGGATGGTGAAGTAACTGGAGCTGAAGTCAAAGGCTAGCTCCTCAGCTGAGATGGACTTCCAAGAAGATGAGGACACTGCCTCCTCATATGCCCGAACTCTCCGCACTCATAACAACTTCCTGGTGCAGGAGACGGGGACTAAAAGGAGCCCCTGGAAACAGAATAACCACTCGAAGAACCATGCATGGAGGAACCCTGAATAGATGGTGCTCGACATGAACTCTAAACCCGGAGAGCACTAAATGATGAGCGGCCTAGATGAGAACCGCAGGGACACTGCCCCGATGATGCACCGCTATAAGTTGGGCGAACTGGCTGAGGAGGCCTAAATGGGTGGCCTCTAATGTGCTGAAAATGCCCCCTGGAAGGAGTACCACTTAAACTTCCATATCCACGAGGCCTCTTGGCCTCCCTCTCCTCTCACTCCTGACGGTGAACAGACTCAATATCTCGAGAAATATCAACAACCTGCTCGAAGGTAGCACCTAATACTCCTTCCCTAGTCATCAGAATATGGAGCTGGTAAGTGAGGCCATCCACGAACCTCCTAATCCTCTCCCTATCAGTAGGGACTAACTTAGTAGCATGACGAGCCAACTCAGAAAATCGCATCTCATACTGTGTCATTGATAAATCTCCTTGATGCAGCTGCTCAAACTGCCTCGCTGCTCCTCGCGGTGAGACTGGGGAACATACTTCTCCAAGAAGATAGTGGAGAACTGCTGCCAGGTGAGGGGTGATCGGCTCTCACCTACACTACTATAAAGTAGCAAGATGAGGGTCAGAGCAACTTTTACCCGAAGGATCGGGATCGAATCCACAGGGAGTTATGATTGTGGGAGTTGAGTTTCTAGGTAATCTAGTAGTGGTTCGTGCTCTTAATTGCACTTTTAATACTTTTTGTTTTGATAATTATACTATGGTTTATACTAATGGTAATTTGCTAATTAACTAACTAATGTCTTTTTGGTTGTTTTCTTAATGGATAAAAGGCACTACTTAATGGATAAAAGGCACTAGGGTTATGACTTTCTTCTAGGTGAATATTTAACGGGATCCAATACCTAAGGCAGAGATGTTAGCAAAGGGAATATGACATAGCCAATGCACAGAATTACCCACTCTATATCTCTCGATAGTTTAAGTGGCTTTGCCCTAATTGCCTCTCTCGAGGCCAATTGGGTGTCAAAATTATGTAAGCAATATTGGCTCAAGTAGGGTTTTACTATCTCTAAGTTTAACCAGTTAATTGAGACTATAAATCTCTTGATTTCGTCCCAATTCCTTGTTAGGCTGATTTTCTAGACTCAAGTTCTATTTCTCAAGAAGAACCCAAGTCAAATAAACACCAATTAGTGTTTACAACCACTAATTTTAACATTAAAACCACAAATCAGCCCAAATACCAAACACCCATAAACATCTAAGCCTTAATTTAAAGGAACCATTAAACACCCACACTAGGGTTGAGCCACAACCCTAGCTAATGGGTTTAGCTACACATAATAACTGAAGAAATCAGAGAAATAGATGAAGCAAAACCGATATAATTGAATTATAAACTAAAATTGAAAGATTCAATGTTGAAAACCTTTTAAAATTACTCAAAAAGCTGAAGAAAAGTCGTTCACGAGCTCCCTACTATATCTCAGTACAAAGCTTAACCTAAAAAATAAGAAAAGAAACTATTTATACTTGGCCGAATTTTCTGGACAAAAATACCCCTGCGAGGTCACCGCGGACCGCATAAAATGGACCGCGGCCGCTGTGAGGCTTTTGGCTTGGAAATATTGACCTCTGAACTTGGCCACCGCGGTGCGCATAAATTGGACCGCGACCGCGGTGGCTTCAACGCAGACCGCGCAAAATGGACTGCGGTCCGCGGTGGTCTTCTAGCCTTCAAGGTCTGGAGTCTCTGCATCTCTTGACCGCAGACCGCATAAACTGGACCGGGGTCCGCGTTGATTTTGCCTTCAACACAGCTTCTCTGAATCCTTCCACAGCGGACCACATAAACTGGACTGCAGTTCGCGTTGGATTTTAGCCTTGAAAAGCATTCTTCTGTATCTCTTCACCGCGGACCGCATAGAATGGACCGCGGTCTGCATTGGCTTTGGACTTGAAAAGCACTATCTGAATCTCTTCAGTGCAGACCGCGGTTCGCACTGGTCAATTGAACTCTGCCTGTGCTTGGTCTTGGTACTTATGCAGGTTTCACTCCTTTTTGAGCAGGTCTTTGACTGTTTGTCATCCTTTTTGGCTAAACCCTACAACAAGCACAACAAGTAAGCCTTTGGGACTATTTTGCATACAGTTTTATCCAAATCCTAAGTACAAAAGAGTGTAAAATAAGGTAAAATCCCTAGTCATCAAGGGGTGTTGAGCCAACAGGCCTACGTCTCTCAAAAGACTCCCATCAAGTGAAAGCAACACCAGAAAACTGAAATGAAGCAAATGAGACCCCATTGGTCTCCAGAATCCCAACAGTACGAAGTATCCTCTGACACTTATCCAGAAAACCCTGGGCATCCTCGCCCTCTACGTCGCTGAATGTCGAGGGATGAAGTCTACTAAACCTCTCCAGCCTGCGCTGCTCATCCTCTGGCATAGCTAGAACCACGAAGCCCTGAACTGGAGCAACCGAATGGGCTGGAACTTCCTCCGGTGTCTGAAGGCCCTGTACAACCTGCTCGAGTGTCCAGGCAGTTGGAGTCTGAGTGCCTCCCTCGTCCTGAGATGTAGCGGCAGTAGTAGACACGGAAACTGCCTGAGCAAGGCTAGTACATATTGTCAAGATCTGAGCTAGGGTCTCCTGAAGACCCGGAATAACAATGGGCACTGCCGGTGCCTGAACCTGTCCCGCTGGAATATCCGCGGCGGGAACCTAATCCTGAATAGTAGGGGGATCCACTAGTACTGCCTCGGCTTCTGTTAGAGAATTAAACAACAGAAGTTTAGATTTTCAGAATCAATAGAATGGCACAACAAGATTCAAGAAAATGAGACTTTTCCTAAGAAATCTGTAGCTTCTCGAAGATAAGTACAGATGTCTCCGTACCGATCCGCAAGACTCTACTAAACCTGCTCATGACCGTTGAGTCCTATGTAACCTAGTGCTCTGATACCAACTTGTCACGACCCCAAATTAATATGGTCTGTGATGGCGCCTATCGTGAAACTAGGCTAGCCCTCTAATGCAATAAATCAACATTTTCTGTTTAAAATAAATATTTTCTCATGTATTAATAAAGATTTACTTTCAAGACGAGTTCGACAAGGATATCAACCGAAACGATCAATCTAAACCGCCCCCAGACCTCGGGAGTCAACTGTCAGAAGCATCTAATATAGTAAATACAAAGTATCAAAATGTAACTTTGCCACTAATACAGGTCCAAAAACATCAAAAGTCTAGAAATAGGAAGGAAAAGGAGGTCAGCTGTGTACGCTGAGCAGCTACCTCGATCCGTGAACAGCTCCGAAGCACACGAGAAGTCAACTAGCGAGCTTGCCCGGTACCTTAATCTGCACGCAGATGTGCAGGGAGTAACGTGAGTACGCCAACTCAGTAAGTAACCAAAGTAACTAAAAACTTGAGTGTAGTGACGAGCATTTATAAATCATAATTTCATAAAACAGTATTTCTACTTTTATTAGAAGGCTCAGTAAAAGAAGAGTGGGAAAAATAGTAAAATTCACAATGTAACAGCCTTCAGGCACAATATCACTCATAACAAGGTATCTCAGTCACTCGTGACTCCACTATCAGTATTCCATACTCACACTAAGCACTCTCACTCAAAGAGTACCATATATCCACTCAACTGTTGCAGCGTGCGGCCCAATCCATCTAAACTATGCTGCGGCGTGCAGCCCGATCCAAATAACATATGTCGCGGCGTGCAGCCCGATCCAATATATAGTCGACTGTGCTCACTGGGGGTGTACAGAATCTGGAGGGGCTCCTAAAACCCAAACACTATGTTGCTGCAGCGTGCAGCCCGATCTAATATACATATGTTGTAGCGCGTAACCCGATCCATATAATATCTTCTTCGGCGTGCAGCCCGATACGTGACTATCCTCACAATCTCGGCTCTCAGTCTCACTCAGTCATCCTCTCAAGCCACTCGGGCAACTCATCACAATATCACGGGACTCATCCCAAAATACCTCACAGTACTCTAGACAGTGTAATAACAGTGAAAATAGCAACAAATAGTAAGCATGACTGAGTTCACAATTTATTTACTAACATAGTGTGAGAATAGTGTAAAAATACCCCTAATGGGTCTAAACAGATCGGCACAAGGCACCAAATATGGCTTACAACCGATAAATAGTATAAGTCTCAAATTACAGGTTATTTCATGATTTCAAATCAATTATACGGCTTAATAGTCGCTATGGGACGGACCAAGTCACAGTCCCTGTTGGTGCACGCCCACACGCTCGTCACCTAGCATGCGCGTCACCTCATTTATCAAAACAATGTAAACTATCGGGGTTTCATACCCTTAGGTCTAGAGTTACAATCGTTGCTTACCTCAAAACCGGCTAAAAATATTAGTCCGCAGTGCCTTTTCCTCTAGATTCGGCCTCCGAGTGCTCCAAATCTACAAAAATGAGATTTATATCACTATTATATGCCAAGGAATGAAACCCATTCGAAATTTATCAAAATTACCCAAAAATCCCAAAATTGGTCAAACCCGACCCCCGGGCCCACGTATCGGAACCCGATAAAATTTATACCACAAGAATCCTCATCCTCCCACGAGTCTATACATACCAAGAACACTGAAATCGGAGTCCAAATAACCGTTCAAATTCCCATTTTAAGGTCTCTTAATCACAAGCCCTAATTACCCCTTTTTAGCACTGATTTTTTCCAATTTTCACCACTAACTAAATGTTTAATCACATATAAATGAGTTTTAATTCCAAAATCCTTACCTCAATGAAGAACTATCGATTTTCCTCTTCAAAAACCCTTCAAAAGCTTCAAACCCGTATGAAAATGGTGAAAGAATGACCAAAATTCCCTAAGGACCCTTTTTATGTGGTCTGCCCAGGGATATACGCACCTGCGGCCTAAATATCGCACCTGCGAACCCGCATCTACGGTCCCAGGTGTGCACCTGCGAGAATTCACTTAAAGTCCAATTTTCGCACCTGCAACTCCATTTCTGCACTTGCGACTCCGCAGGTGCGGCCCCACGTCCGCATCTGCAACCTCTCTCTGATCCAGCCAATTTCCACATCTGCGGAGTCTTGTCCGCTTCTGCGGGCCCGCACCTTTGGTCCCTTATCCGCAGGTGCGGTCACACCAGCACCATCATCATCAGCTGCTATTTCCAAACTTGAAATCCTCCGATGGCTATCGAAAATCATCCCGAGCCCCTCAGAACTCCAAACAAAAATACCAACAAGTCCCATAACCTCATTCAAACTTAGTCGAGCCCTCGAAACACAAAAAACAACGCAAAACACCAAAATCACATCAAATTCAAGTCTATGAACTTTGAAATTTCTAAATTTCACCAAGGATGTCGAAACCAACAAAAACACATCCGATGACCTGAAAATTTGCACACATACCCAAAATGACATTAAGAACCTGCTCCAACTTTCGGAATTCCATTCCGATCCCTATAGCCTATTTTCTATTGCCGACCAGAAATCGCCAAAACCAACGTTCGCCAATTCAAGCCTAATTCGACACCGGACATCAAAACCACATTCCGAACACATTCATAAATCCCAAATCACCTAACGAAGCTATCCGAGCCATAAAATCCGCAGTCCGAGGTTATTTACCAAGAAGTCAACTCCAAGTTGTGTGATGACCCAAAATGTCATCCTAAGTTAATTTAGCTAAATCTGTGTTCCGAGGCCCCGAAAGCCTCTATTAACCTCACCTCGATATGCGTGCGTAGCCCGGGCATGTAGCCGAGAAGCTCTTATGTGAGAACTGGATGAAAAATGGAATTTATAATAATTAATGGAATAAAGTTGACTTTGGTCAACATTTTTGGTAAACGGACCCGGACCCTTGACTTGACGGTCCCAGAGGGTCTGTAGGAAAATATGGGACTTGGGAGTATGCCCGTAATCGAATTCCGAGGTCCCAAGCCCGAGAAATGAATTTTTAAAGAAAATTATTTTTTTGAAAATAATAAAGGTTTTTGAAAATGATAATTGATGTGAAAACCGTGTTACCGAGCCCGTATTATGGTTCTGGAGCCCGAAATAGGTTTAATATATATTATGTGACTTATTTGTGAAATTTGGTGTAAAATGGACTTGAAATGACGTGATTCGTATAAAAAATTGTATAATTAAGCCTTATGAAATTTTAAGAAAATTCTATGAGTTGTGAGGTTGAATTCATTGATTTTGATGATATTTTGGTGATTTAAATGCTTGAATTAGTCCGTAGAATGATTTGGGAGTCGTGTGTGTTATTGGGTTTGAGGTTCCGAGGGCTCGGGGATAGTTTCGAGTAGGTTTCGGGGTGCATTAGACTTAAAATCACTGAGCGATGTAGGTACTGCCGCAGGTCTCTGAACCTGCGAGCGCGGCCGCGATCGCTTTCCGCGGACCGCAGTCCTCCCGTCGCGGCCTCGGTTGTCTTATCGCGGACCGCAGTGAGAAACTTCAGAGGACCGTAGACACCTTCGCGGCCGCGGTCGATTTGTCGCGGACCGCGGTGGTCGATCTTCAGAGAGGCAACACAAGGCCTTCGCAGCCGCGGTCGGTTTTTCGCGGACCGCGGTGGGGGCCTGGGAAGGGATACCTTTCTATAACGAATTTTTCAGCTATTTTCACTTTTCATAAACCCTAAAACACTAGAGGCGATTTTCAAAAGACCCTTTCTTCTCCAAGACTATTCTAAGTGATTTCTAACTACTTTTCTTCATTCCTTAACATTCTATTACAAGATTTCATCATAGAATCAAATAATTTCATGGGAAAATTGGGAATTTTGGGAAAAACATGAAACACATGGAAATTTGAGAATTTAGACCTCAATTGGGGTCGGATTCCAAAACCAATCATACACCCGGGCTCGGGGGTGAATGGGTAATCAGGTTTTGGTCCGAGCCTCGTGTTTGGACCAAGCGGGTCCGGGGTCGAATTTTGGTATTTTTGGAATAATGCTAGGAATTTTATAATTAGGCTATGGGATTGTATTAATGAGTCATTATTGATGTTAATAAGTTAATTATGTCTAGATATTGTCGTTTCGGAGTTGAATTCAAAAGGAAAGGCGGTATTAGAAGCTTGAATTTCTATTCTTGGACCCGAGGTAAGTGTCTTGCCTAACTTTGGTGGAATAGGTATTGTATGCTATGTTCTAAGTGTTTATCATGTTCAATGCATAGGCAAAGTGACGAGTACCTATGCATTGTGTGTCAAGCATGCCCGTGAGTCTATTTTCTGATGGAAACCTTGTCGTTATTTCCATGATCCTTTATGTTATGAAATTGTCTCTACTTGGAAGTTGTTTGTGGTTGGAAAACTTGATTGATGAACTCATGATGTATTGGTTCGGTTGAGAACCCATTTGTTAAGGATATATATATTGAAGAGATTGGTTATAGCTGAGACCCTTGCCGGGCAATTGTTGTGATATTGATTGATGTTTTCCCCTTGCCGGGTGATTTGAATTATATTTCCACTATGCTGCATTCCTTACCATTGATATTTGTCATTGTTATGGTGAGGAAGAGTGTAAAGCACGAAGGGTGATGCCGTTCCATGATATACATTGATCACACCATACATTGCATAGTGAGAAAGAGTGTAAAGAACGAGGGGTGATGCCGTTCCATGACTTACATTGATTATAACTAAGCACGATGGTTAATGCCGTGCCATGATTTACATTGATTATAAGCACGAAGGTTAATGCCGTGCCATGATTTACATTTCCTTAAATTGTACATTGCATTGTGAGGAAGAGAGTAAAATCACGAAGGGTGATGCCGTGCCATGATTTATACAAATTCACATCATACATCGCATTGTGAGGAAGAGAGTAAAAGCACGATGGGTGATTCCGTTCCGTTATTTACATTGCTCACATTTATACTTGTTATGTTAGTATTCTTGTTAACTTGCTCTGTTGTTTTCTCCTATGTGCTTAATCAATTGCCTTATCGCTCACTTGCTACCCCATTAACTGCTCCCATATTCCCTTACTTGTCTGTCTATTTCTTGCCTTGTCTTCCCATGATTATATGTTGTAGAATAGGACAGGTGGACGTTGTTGTCAAGTCTAGCCTCGTCACTACTTCGACCGAGGTTAGGCTCGGCAATTACTTAGTACATGGGTTCGGTTGTACTGATCCTACACTGCACTTCTTAGTGTTGTGCATATCCCGCATCCGGAACCAGTGGACACCGTTGAGGGAGTCTCCTTTAGTCCACCAAGAGGCTTCAAGGTATACCCGCTGGCATTCGTGGGCCTTGGCGTCTCTTCTAACCCTAGAACTCATATTGTCTTGTCTTATTTTCTAGTTCCAAAGACAATTATGTATTTTCTTTCAGACTTTGTATTTAGTGTTCAATAGGCAGTACGTGAGGTTGTGACTATCGGTTTTGGGGCATTATGCGACGTTTGTATTTACTATATCACGTAGTTTTTGAATCATTTATCATTTCCGCTGTTTAAGACTATAAAGTATTTTCGTTAAATACTGTTAAATTGGTGTTACTATGATGGTTTAGTTGTGCACGTTGGCTTGTCTAGCGGGTTCAACGTTAGACGCAATCACGACTCGATGGTGGGATTTTGGGTCGTAACAAGTTGGTATCAGAGCATTAGGTTTCTTAGGTCTCACAACTCACAGACAAACTTGGTAGAGTTTGAGGGATCGGTACGGAGACGTCTGTATTTATCCCCCAGAGGCTACGAAGTTAGGAATAACTCCCCATTTCTTCATCTCCATCATGCGAATTTATTCTATCATTGATGATTGAACTTGCCTACTCTTGTCCTCTCACTAATCTCGACAAAATGCGAAGCGTCTACGACCGGACAAGAGATGAAGCCCCAATGACGGCTACGATCAAGGGAAGAGGCAGAAGTAGAGCACAGTCTAAAGCTCGAACACCAACACCTATTGTACAGTCTCAAATTGATCTAGATGAGGAGGTTCTAGCTCGGTCAGTATATGTTGGACTAGTTCAGATTCCAGAAGGATTTATAGCTACTCTATTGTTGCAAGATGCACTAGTCCGTTTATTAAGGTTGGACAAGTTACCAAACAAGTCCCACTCCATTTCAGTGGTATATCTTTTGAGGACCCACATGATTTTCTTGACCGCTTCTATGAGGTATTGCACCCCATGGGAATAAGTGTAAAGCAACAAGGTTGATTATATGAGTTGTGAAGTTTAACATCGTGGATTATCAGGTATTGTGACCTATGACTTCGTGCCACGTGGGGGAAGTCCACTGTCAAGGAATAGATTGCGAGGCCGCGTGTCATATCAGTTTTGGTTTGGAATGCATAAAGCCGGGGATTTTTTTACAAGAGATAAGGCTGGGAATTTCGGTACGTCTACCTCCTTAATAACCCTATACCTCAGTACCAAAGTAGTTATTCAAAAAACTTGAAGTCTACAAAAGTCTACTCAGCGTGGAAGTCACGGTGGCGTCAGGCCATACGACGGTATCATAATATGCCATCAGGCTCGATAAGTTAACCCGTCATACTCCTACATTGGTTCGTATAGCCAGAGGGCGAGTCCCCAGACTCATTAAAGGACTCAAAAATGATTGTAAATTTTGAACGACTCAGGGCAGGATGATACTTTATGTCGGCTAGTGGTAGGAATTAGCCTAGACTTTGGAGAGTCATATTTCATCAGAGCACTCAGGCTACGTGCCCCATTGCAGCTACAACTCAACTACATGACCACCTAGGGAAAGAGGAGTCGGAATGTCGAAAGTGGAGGTTAGATTCCTAGAGGTGGAGACCCAGTCTGTTGATATATTTTCTATGGTATGGATGAGGTTGTTACATTAAATGGTTTCATTACAAGAACAATCTCTAATTATAATAAAGTGATGATTTTCTGAACTTAATTTTATTATGCGTATCTAATAAAATTCTTCTAATATGATCCACTCTCGGGTGAGCTTCATAACTCTAAAAATCTACTTATGTGAATACTTGTATTGAGAAATTCTATGGGGATAACTGTGTTTACCATTACGTGTTGAAATTTTGCTTAACAGAAAATATTTAAATGAAGGAAATGGAATGTTTCGATTGGCACGATATGCATATTACTTGTGATTCAGAATTGAGGAAGAAATCCTCGCGTGTTAATATGATTTGGTATATTTAGACCGGGCCTCAAGCCGCGGTGGAAGACATGTAAAGATGAGATCCTTGTGATGAAAATCCTTGTGTTTAAATTCTCCCTTGTGAATTAAATTTTGTTTTGTTTTTACTTTAGTACTGGTAGGGAGTCATGCTTGTTAAACTTATTAATTATGTACAAAATAAGAGTAATAAAAATAACATTAATTAATAAATAAATAAATAGATAACCTAAATTAACTATCTATGCGAAGTTTGCCAAATTCGTGCTATGATTATGGAGCCTTAACCTACAAGGTAGGTGCCCACCCCAGGTGGCGTTAGATGAGGCACGTTATTTTGGGTAATTATGAGGTCTTCAAGCATCGTATCTCAATAGCAGTATTGTGAAGGAATTGAAGGAGCAGTTACAGGATTGTTGGGCAAAGGCTTCATTAGGCCTAGTGTGTCTTCTTGGGGGTGCTCCAGTGTTATTCGTGAAGAAGAAAGATGGCTCGATGAGGATGTGCATTGACTACCGACAGTTGAATAAGGTTACTACTAAGAACAAGTATCCTTTGCCGAGGATTGATGACTTATTTGATCAGCTTCAGGGTGCTTCAGTGTTCTCTAAGATAGACTTGAGGTCTGGTTACCATCAGTTGAGGATCGGGGCGTCTGGCATTCCTAAGACAGCTTTTCACACTCGTTATGGGCATTATCAGTTTTTGGTTATGTCGTTTGGGTTGACAAATGCCCCGCTGCTTTTTTGGAGTTGAGGAATCGAGTATTCAGGCCTTATTTGGACTTAGTCGTGATCGTGTTTATAGATGATATCTTGATTTATCCCCGTAGTCGAGAGGAGCATGAGCAGCATCTTCGGGTTATTTTCCAGACTCTGAGAGATCGGCAGTTGTACGCCAAGTTTTCTAAGTGCGAGTTCTGGTTGAGTTATGTGGCATTCTTGGGCCACGTTGTGTCGGCAAAGGGCATTTAGGTGGATCTGAAGAAGGTTTCAGCAGTTAGAGATTGGCCTAGGCCCACTTCAGCCACAAAGATTCGGAGCTTCTTAGGCCTAGCAGGCTCTTATCGCCGGTTCATGGAGGGGTTTTCATCTATAGCAGTCCCGATGACCAAGTTGACGCAGAAAGGTGTTCAGTTCGGATGGTCCGAGGAGTGTGAGGCGAGCTTTCAGAAGCTCAAGACAACATTGACCACAACACCAGTGTTGGTATTGCCCACAGGTTCAGGTATGTATACCGTGTATTGTGAAGCGTCACGAGTTGGGCTCGATGCGATATTGATGCAGGATGGCAAGGTCATAGCCTATGCATCTCGTCAGTTGAAGTTACACGAGAAGAATTATCCAGTTCACGACTTGGAGCTTGCAGCTATTGTTCATGCCTTGAAGATTTGGAGGCACTATTTGTATGGGGTACCGTGTGAGGTATTCACTGATCACAAGAGTTTGCAATACTTGTTTAAGCAAAAGGAGTTGAATATGAGGCAGAGGAGGTGGTTAGAGTTGCTGAAGGATTATGATATTACTATTCTCTATCATCCGGGGAAGGCCAATGTGGTGGCCGATGCTTTGAGCCGGAAGTCAGTTAGCATGGGTAGTCTTGCCTATTTATCAGTTGGAGAGCGGCCTCTTGCTTTGGATGTTCAGGCGTTAGCCAACCGATTTGTGAGGTTGGAGGTTTCTGAGGGTGGCAGTGTTTTGGCCCATACCGTCACTCGTTCTTAATTGTATAATCGTATCCGTGCCAGGCAGTATGATAGTCGTTGTTTATGTGCTCCTAGAGATACGGTTCGGCATGGACGTGCCAAGCAGGTCACAGTTGATGCCGAGGGAGTTTTGAGGATGCAGGGTCGTATTTGTGTACCCGATGTGGATGGAAATCGTGAGTTGATACTACAGGAGGCCCATAGTTCCCAGTATTCCGTTCATCCGGGCGCCGCACAAATGTACCATGACTAGGGGCAACATTATTGGTGGCGTAGGATGAAGAAGGATATTGTAGCTTATGTAGCTCGATGCTTGAATTGTCAGCAGGTTAAGTATGAGCACCAGAGACCCGGTGGTTTGACGCAGCAGATTCAGCTTCCCGAGTGGAAGTGGGAGCGTATCACGATGGATTTTGTAGTTGGGCTCCCACAGACTCAGAGTATGATTGACGCAGTGTGGGTTGTTGTGGATAGGCTGACCAAGTCAGCACACTTCATTCCTGTGTCGGTGTCGTATTCAGCGGAGAAGTTGGCAAAGATCTACATGAGAGAGATTGTCAGATGGCATGGTGTGCCCTTATCCATTTTATCAGATCGAGGTACTCAGTTTACCTCCCATTTCTGGAAGGTATTCCAGCGAGAGTTGGGCACACAGATTGAGTTGAGCACAACATTTCATCCTTAGACGGACGGACAATCCAAGCGTACTATTCAGATTTTGGAGGATATGTTGCGAGCATGTGTCATCGACTTTGGTGGTTCATGGGATCAGTTCTTGCCCTTAGCGGAGTTTTCCTACAACAACAGTTATCAGTCGAGCATCCTCATGGCTCCTTATAAGGAATTGTATGGTAGGCGATGCCGGTCCCCAGTCGGATGGTTTGAGCCCGGAGAGGCTAGATTGTTAGGTTGTGAGTTAGTCCAGGATGCCTTGGACAAGGTGAAGATTATTCAGGAGAGACTTCGTACAGCTCAGTCCAGGCGAAAGAGTTATGCAGATCGCAGAGTTCGCGATTTGGCTTTCATGATAAGAGATCAGGTGTTTCTTTGAGTGTCGCCTATGAAAGGCGTGATGAGGTTCGGGAAGAGGGGCAAGTTGAGCCCTAGGTACATTGGTCCATTTGAGTTTTTGGACAATGTAGGAGAGGTGGCCTACAGACTTGCCTTGCCACCGCATTTATCAGCCGTTCATCTAGTGTTTCATGTCTCTATGCTCCGGAGGTACATTGCAGATCCTTCTCATGTTCTTGACTTCAGCGGTGTCCATTTGGACAAGGATCTGACTTATGAGGAGGAGCCGGTAGCCAAATTAGCTAGGCAGGTTCGTCAGTTGAGATTGAAGAGTTATCCTTCGGTCCGTGTTCAGTGGAGAGGTCAGCCTGCCGAGGCAGCTACTTGGGAGTCCGAGTCCGATATGAGGAGTCGTTATCCTCATCTTTTCTCAGACTCAGGTACTTTTCTATGTCCGTTCGAGGACGAACGTTTGCTTTAGAGGTGGAGATTGTGATGACCCAATAGGTCATCCTAAGTTAATTTAGCTAAATCTGTGTTTCGAGGCCTCAAAATCCTTCGTTAATCTCACCTCGATATGCGTGCGTAGCCCGGGCGTGTAGCTGGGAAGCTCTTATGTGAGAACTGGATGAAAAATGGAATTTATAATAATCAATGGAATAAAGTTGACTTTGGTCAACATTTTTGGTAAACGGACCCGGACCCGTGACTTGATGGTCTCGGAGGGTCCGTAGGAAAATATGGGACTTGGGCGTATGCCCGGAATCGAATTCCGAGGTCCCAAGCCCGAGAAATGAATTTTTAAACAAAATTGTTTTTCTGAAAATAATAAAGGTTTTTGAAAATTATAATTGATGTGAAAACCGTGTTACCAGACCCGTATTATGGTTCCGGATCCCGGAACAGGTTTAATATATGTTATGTGACTGATCTGTGAAATTTGGTGTAAAACGGACTTGAAATGACGTGATTCGGATCAAAATTTGAATAATTAAGTCTTATGAAATTTTAAGAAAATTCTATGAGTTGTGAGGTTTAATTCATTGATTTTGATGATATTTTGGTGATTTAAATGCTTGAATAAGTCCGTAGGATGATTTGGGAGTCATGTGTGTCATTGGGTTTGAGGTTACGAGGGCTCGGGATAGTTTCGAGTAGGTTTCGGAGTGCATTAGACTTAAAATCACTTAGCGTTGCAGGTACAACCGCAGGTCTCTGAACCTGGGAGCGGGGCAGCAATCGCTTTTCCGCGGACCGTGGTGCTCCCTTCGCGGCCGCGATTGTCTTATCGCGGACCGCGGTGAGAAACTTCAGAGGACCGTAGAGACCTTCGCGGCTGCGGTCGATTTGTCGCGGACCGCGATGGTCGATCTTCAGAGAGGCAACACGAGGACTTCGCGGCTGTGGTCGGTTTTTCGCGGACCGCGGTGGGGGCCTGGGAAGGGATACCTATATATAACGAACTTTTCAGCTATTTTTCACTTTTCAAAAACCCTAAAACACTAGAGGCGATTTCAAAAGACCCTTTCTTCTCCAAGACTATTGTAAGTGATTTCTAACTACTTTTCTTCATTCCTTAACATCCTATTACAAGATTTCATCATAGAATCAAAGATTTTCATGGGAATTTTGGGAAAAACATGAAAAACATGGAAATTTAGGAATTTAAACCTCAATTGGGGTCGGATTCCAAAACCAATCATACATCCGGGCTCGGGGGTGAATGGGTAATCGGGTTTTTGTCCAAGCCTCGTGTTTGGACCAAGCGGACCCGAGGTCGAATTTTGGTATTTTTGGAAGAATGCTAGGAATTGTATAATTAGGCTATGGGATTGTATTAATGAGTCATTATTGATGTTAATAAGTTAATTATGTCTAGATATTGCCGTTTCAGAGTTGAATTCAAAAGGAAATGCGGTATTAGAAGCTTGAATTGCTATTCTTGGACCCGAGATAAGTGTCTTGCCTAACTTTGGTGAGGGAATAGGTATTTTATTCTATGTGCTAAGTGTTTATCATGTTCAATGCATATGCGAAGTGACGAGTACCTATGCATTGTATGTCAAGCATGCCCGTGAGTCTATTTTCTGATAGAAACCTTGTCGCTACTTCCATGATCCTTTATGTTATGAAATTGTCTCTACTTGGAAGTTGTTTGTGGTTGGAAAACTTGGTTGATGAACTCATGATGTGTTGGTTCGGTTGAGAACCCATTTGTTAAGGATATATATATTGAAGAGATTAGTTATAGTTGAGACCCTTGCCGGGCAATTGTTGTGATATTAATTGATGCTTTCCCCTTACCGGGTGATTTGAATTATATTTCCACTATGCTGCATTCCTTACCATTGATATTTGTCATTGTTATGGTGAGGAAGAGTATAAAGCACGAAGGGTGATGTCGTGCCATGATATATATTGATCACACCATACATTGCATAGTGAGAAAGAGTGTAAAACACGAGGGGTGATGTCGTGCCATGACTTACATTGATTATAATTAAGCACGAAGGTTAATGTCGTGCCATGATTTACATTGAATAAGTACAAAGGTTAATGTCGTGCCATGATTTATATTACCTTACATTGTACATTACATTGTGAGGAAGAGATTAAAAGCACGAAGGGTGATGTCGTGCCATGATTTATACAAATTCACATCATACATCGCATTGTGAGGAAGAGAGTAAAAGCATGAAGGGTGATGCCGTGCCATTATTTACATTGCTCACATTTATACTTGTTATGTTAGTATTCTTGTTAACTTGCTCTGTTGCTTTCTCCTATGTGCTTAGTCAATTTCCTTATCGCTTACTTGCCACCCCATTTACTGCTCCCGTATTCCCCTACTTGTCTGTCTATCTCTTGCCTTGTCTTCCTATGATTATATGTTGTAGAATAGGACAGGTGAACGTTGTTGTCAAGTCTAGCCTCGTCACTACTTTGACCGAGGTTAGGATCGACACTTACTCAGTACATGGGGTCGGTTGTACTGATACTACACTGCACTTCTTAATGTTGTGAAGATCCCCCATCCGGACCCAGTGAACAATGTTGAGGGAGTCTCCTTCAGTCCACCACAGAGGCTTCAAGGTATACCCGCTGGCGTTCGTAGGCCTTGGCGTCTCTTCTAACCCTAGAACTCATATTGTCTTGTCTTATTTTCTAGTTCCAAAGACAATTATGTATTTTCTTTCAGACTTTGTATTTAGTGTTCAATAGGCAGTCCGTGAGGTTGTGACTCCCGGTTTTGGGGCATTATGCGACGTTTGTATTTACTATCTCACGTAGTTTTTGAATCATTTATCATTTCCGTTGTTTAAGACTATAAAGTGTTTTCGTTAAATACTGTTAAATTGGTGTTACTATGATGGTTTAGCTGTGCACGTTGGCTTGTCTAGCGGGTTCAACGTTAGACGCAGTAACGACTCGAAGGTGGGATTTTAGGTCGTGACAAGTTGACTTTTCCAACTATAAGACTACTTTAAGAGACTAAGTGTCTCAATCCTCACTACAACCACTCCAAACCCGAACCACCCGACTTCAACACATCATAAACAACTAAACAATGCATAACAAGGCAGAAAAAGAAATAACTGTGCAAATTCTACGGAACGACCGGCCGGGTCGTTACAGTTAATCATCTATCTAAAAATTTAAATAATTCTTTAGCTGGTGAAACTTTATTTTAATATGGCTCCATTTTGAGTTTATCTACATCTCTAGCCACCTATTTTGAATTTTGAATATCCTATGCATACAGACTTTTTGTTCTTTGAATCATTAAATGTTAAATAAGTTGATTATTATTATTATATAATATTGCATATATTGTTATAATTGCCAAGTTGTTTTTACTCGATACTATACTTGACTTAACCTCAATGCAAACTACTCAAATTGCATTTAAATTCAAATTCAAATATCATATCAGTTTGTTAGTAATAGTGATTTTTTAAAAACGACACACAATGTAAATTAAAAAAATTCTAAGATATTCTTATCTTATAATCTATGTATTTGAGTTGAAAAAATATTTAAAATCGATGAGACCACCTTCCAAATTTTTTTTACTCAATAAAGATGAAACAAAAGAAGAAATTCGTTGTCATCTCTTATTTCTGATTTTTAGATTTTTCATACTTTTTTTTTCTAAATTTTTTTCTTTTATCTTATTTTTTATGTCTTTCTTTATTTTGTTACAAAAAAGTAATTTATTTCGCTATAAAATAATAATTTTTTAATAGAAATTGTTTACATAAGAACTTTATTTGTATTTTTAGTCTTTGGTTGAAATTCTTTTATATTTTTCTTTTTGTTTTATCTAATCAACCTAAATAGGTGCTCTCCCAACCACTTAAATTAAAAAAAATGAAGGATGTATAATTTATAGATATCCATATATAATATGTGTATAATCGTGTGTCATCGATATATTATCTATGTATATTAGCTATAGGAAGTAAATAACAAATTTGGCCGGATATTTATGTAAATATTCCATAAGATTTCAGTTTCTTGATTTTATCCATGATATGACTTCTATTATAATAATTTTAAAAACTCTCTACTAAAATTCAAAAATATCTTATATTTTTATTCTTAAAATTAAATTATATTTTAAAATATAATATCATTTCGAATAAGTTGTTTACATTTAAAAAAAAAACTAGTTTACGTCATACTTTTTTTTTATTTTAAAGTATACTTTTTCTTAAACTTGAAAATCGTTATAGAAACTAATATCCTTCTCGTTGAATTGGAGAAAAAAAAAAATCTTTCACATAATCTAATGATTCAAGACTAATATTTTTGAACGAAAAATATATTATACCCTTATAATGTTGGATTGACTACTGCAGCTAAACGAAGAGTCATGAGAATGTTAAGTTCCTAAAAGATCATGAGAAGATGGTTTAAGTTCCTAAAAGAGTCATGAGATGGTTTTAGCTGTCTTCAAAAGCAAGAAGGCCTCAATCCAATGACAAGCAAAAGACGATTTTTTTATGCCGACAAAGATGTTCTGTTAATTAGTCCTTTTACCCCCCATTCTTTTAGGAATTGAATGGAGATTATGTTTTTTTTCCCACTGCTACAGGAAGAAGTCACTGGTCGTTTGCTAATTTTACGCTCATTTTGTTGTTTTGTTGTTACATGTCCAATCCCTATATAAAGGTTATTTTTATAAATCTGAGATGTTCGGACATCATCAATTCTATGTCTTTTGTTATCAGAAAAAGAAATAGGTTCACGTAAACTGGAAGAGAGTGGGTAATATATATATATATATATATATATATGATAATGTTGATAGTGCATTGGGCTAATTGTGAATATTTACATAACCAGGATGTTTGCATATATTGCAGGAAATAATTTGAGCAGAATAAGAACCAATACCGAGAGCTACTCACAAAAGGAACTTGTTACTGATCATGTTTTATTAAGGTTACCTGTGAAATCACTGTTGCGATTCAAATTTGTTTGTAAAAATTGGTGTGAACTCTTCAATAGCGCAAGTTTTATCAGAAAGCACTGCCATAGCCCAAGTAATCGTACCCATCCAGTGGTTTGCAAGTTCGGTGTCGACTACAATCATGATCCCGAGCCTCTACGGGCTTTTAATTTTTTCGTGCTCCCCGAAAAAATGTACGCAGGATGTGTCCCTGCACAACAGAGGCTTTATCGTTGCGAAGGCGTTACTGATTTCAGAAGTATTTCTGGTCCAGTTGATGGCTTATTCGTATTAGAGAAAGGACATTATCTACAAAATGTTCGGTTTGCTTGGTGGAATCCAGCAACCAAAGAATGCAGGCTTATTCCCAAGTTTAATTTTGAGCTTCTAAATTCTTTCGACGATCACAGCCGTACAGTTGGATTAGGTTTAGACTTAGTGAATCAAGACTATAAACTTATATGGATGCGAGTATTTTACGATGATGAAAAAAGCGACGCTTATCCTAAGGTGTTTACTGCTGTCTATTCATTGAACAACGACTCGTGGAAGTTGATATAGCCTGATTTACCTCACGACACTCATTTATGTGTGTCGCTTAATTGTACTTATTTGAACGGACTTTATTATTGGATGTCCCTTAGCTAGGAGAACGTGTATGGTATTCGAGCATTCGATTTTGCAACTGAATTGTTTGGGGAGACGGAACCACCGCCAATTCCAAATGATCATTGGATGACTTTAATGTTACGCGCTGGTTCTCTTGCTGCTATATCTTGTACGGATGTAGCTCAGCCTAAGACGTCGTGTTATGATATTTGGGCGAGGATACGAGAGGATCATTGGATCAAAGTGTTTACTGTGAACCCTCCTATAACATGGCACTGGCCTCTCGGGATATGGGAGTACGATACGTTTATTTATGGACTTACAGAAACAAACAGGATGTTTTTTTTATGACCATACAGCTAAACAAGTTACAAATCTTGGATTTGATCATTTTCAGATTCTAAGCTCTGGTTTCTGTTGGTCTTATTATTATAAGGAGAGCCTAGTTCCTGTAAAGAGAAAAAATCCAACTCAGTACGATAATGCTGAATACTTTTTCACGAAATACCGATAAAACAAGCACGAGACATGGGCATCAGCGAGTGACAGCTTTCGGACGAGCCTAAAGAGGGGAAAAAAGGCGGAAAATATATGAGAACATCAGCGAGAGTACAGCTTTCAGACAGTGCATCTTCACTACTGGCTGTATAACACTTCAGACAAAGATTTTGCATGTTTATATTGCCCGACTCCATTTATCTGTTAAATTATATCTATTTGGCTTCAAGTATGCAACGAATGTGATAATTATTTGAGCAGAAAAAAGGCAGAAGATAAGAAGGTTTAAAGTAGACGACGGAAATCATAAATGAAACAAGAGAAATGTGGAAGCAACTATAATGAAAAAGAGAAGGAAATGAAATTTCAATGAATTCTTTTAGATAAATACATGTCTAGTGAATCATCTGAATTTAAAGAGCACGAAGAGAAGCTTAGAAGCTCATCATACTATAATAAAATTACAATTTATAGAAAAAAAGATAAAAATTATTGCCAGGAGTTAAAGGAGCAGCCAAACAGTGAAATAAATCCCAGCTGATAAAAATTAACATCAAGTTCGTGATATATAGCAAGTATAAGACCAACGATAGCATCCGATTGTTTTAGGCAGTAAAGTAATGGCAGAAATTAAAATTGGGAAAAAGAATAATATTAATCACAGCAAAAAAGAAAAGAGTTGCTTTCACTTTCTTTTTAATTGATTGTTTCCAACAAATTGGAAGGGTGACAAAATGCCCTCTTTTTCTTGCTCAAACAGAGACTGTTGAGTCAGTTTTCTGCTAATTAAAGACAGCACA
The DNA here is from genome assembly GCA_005239495.1 of Nicotiana undulata. NCBI lineage: Eukaryota > Viridiplantae > Streptophyta > Magnoliopsida > Solanales > Solanaceae > Nicotiana > Nicotiana undulata. Next base: position 31,127 of record ML284394.1, read on the forward strand.
TACATATCGTAATACGTAAGAGGAAGAACGGCTAAGCAACTATACTACTATTGGCACTCCAAATTAAAAAGCACAACTGAGAATCCAACTTTACTTGGTACCAGAAACAAATTTTATTGACCTCACTTATAAAATGGGAATGAAGTTAGCCCACATAGTTAAGGATCAAAGAGTAAAACTTGACTGGCCCAGTATTCATGAGCAGATAACAAGCATGAGTGAAAGAGGTCTTATATTACTCCTTCCGTTGCAATTTATGCGAACATGTTTGACTGGACACGAACTTTAAGAAAAAAATAATTTTTTTTGAAATTTATGGTCCTAAACAACTCAAAAACGAGCCAGAGTATTTGTGTGGTTATAATAACTTCTCGTTAAGGGTAAAATTGTGTGCTTAAGCTAAATTGTTACCAAATTTAAGAAGGGATCATCCTTTTTTAAACGGATCAAAAAAAAAATAGGTTCATATAAACTGGAACAGAAAAAGTACCAGTTTTGGTGGCAAAAATGTTGGAGTAGTTCCATTTTCGGCTTTCTGGTAAGACGTGCCTTTTGTAATCACCTAAATAGCATTGCTACAGATGGATGAAGCTACTCTATTTTGTACAGTTTGTTATAACTATATAAGTTCAGCACTGACTTGTGTGTTGCTTCTTGAATTGCAATCATTTCCACAATAAAGAGGGTTGGAAACATACTGTAGCCAATAGCTTGCGAAATGGTTAAATTTGACGTAATGAGTTTGTAATCGCAAGCAGCCGCCAACAACTGAAGGTAGTAATAAGCATAAATCCTGGAACTCTTTTGACGAGTACAGAACCAAAGTGTGGTTCTTTTGGACAAGTATGATCGAAATAAGTGTAAAAAAAAAAAGAGTGACATATCTATATATAAAACACCTTTGTAAAATGCGTTATACCTGGAAGCTGATAAGACAAGTATGTATAACGTATTTATAAAGCGCGTTATACCTGTTTTGTGGGCCCACCAATAAGTCTAATGTGTTTAACTGACATAACAATAATTCAAATGTGTTTAACCGAGCTAGGCATTGCCTTATTTAAAGGCGTTAAGATTTTACAAAAATCCATTCAAAAATATTCCTAACTCCTGTTAAAATTTTTCTTCTTGTTAAATTCTCAAGCATTTTTTCATAATGTCTGAAGAGCGAAAAGTAAGGGTTTCATTATATTGGGGGGGGGGGGGGGGAGGGGGTGAGGTTGTTTCGGGGAATAACTCTGTGAGCTATAGTTTATCTCCACAGTGTCATGTTAAGTTGCCACTTACAATGGAGTACGATAAATTTGTATCATTGTTATGTAATAAAATGAGTGTGAGAAAACGTTCGGTGTACCTTAAAGTAACCGGAAGATATCCGTATTCTGTCACTCCGCAAGGGGTTGCTAGTTACGCTGAGTTTAACATCGAGGATTCTCTACCTTGATTCAAGGCAGATTCCCTACCTTGATCATTTGCCAAGTATGCCGGATGTGGATACTCTCACAAGAGATTTTGATGAAATTCGAACAGCAATTAGGATGAGTCTAGACCAATGGTGCTAGCAAAGGGCATGCTTTTTCCTGATAAAGCGCACATAAGCAGGGCGGCGATAATGTACAACGTAAAAGAGTGTCGTGAGATTCGATATGGGAGTCAAGTCCGGATGTATACAACGTTGTTTTTCGTAGATGGTTTACGGGTTGTCATTGGATGCTACGTGCGAGCAAGAAGAAAACATGTTTGTGGCAAGTGGGTAAATACATTGCCACCCACACTTGTGAAATGGACACATTCAATGGGAATCACTACAACTTGGATGTTGACTTGATTTCTCTTGTCCTTATTCCACACCTTGAAGCGTCCATAAGGTATAAAATCAAAGAGTGCATTATATCAGTCCACCAGGAATATAGTCATACCATTGCCAAAAGAAAGACATTTCTCGGGCACAAACGTGCGTTTGAAATTGTTTATGGTATCTGAAATAAGTTATTTGCAGCTCTACCTAGGTACATGGCTGCACTACAACACTTTAACCCCGAGACGATTGTTGAATGGAAGCTTAAGCGGAGTCTGCGAATACTAGAATATATATTCAAATGCGTGTTTTGGGCATTTAAACTAGCAATTGTTGGTTTTCTGCATTGCCGGCCGGTAATATCCATAGACGTCACTCATATCTATGAAAAGTATGATATTAAGTTATTGATCGTCGTTGCAGTAGATGCTAATGGACAAATATTTCCTCTAACTTTTTCTATTTGTGCCAATGAAAGCCAAGAGACGTGGAATGCTGTTTTTGAACCATTTGAAAGAGCACGTTGTCAAACAACGTTCAGGTATTTGCCTGATATCTGATCGACATGGTGGTATCTTAAGTTCTGTAGAGAATTTGCCTACATGGCAAGAACCTTATGCCAACCAACGTTACTGTGTGAGGAACCCGAAGGCCAATTTCCACAAGGCATATCCCAATAAGGAGCTGCATGATTTAATGTGGGCAACAGACCGCCATGAGCATAAATTCTGGAGGCACATGAAATCTATCAAGCAGGAACACGAGGCAACTGTAATGACCTGACCCGTTTAGATCATTTGCACTTCGCTGGGTTGTTTAAAGGCCTCGGGTGAGTTTCGGATAGGTTTGGGCTGCGTTATGCTCGTTTTCTTATGTTTCGACATCGTTTCTTCAAGCATAAATGATATCATATTGAAGAAATGAGCTCCGATTTTTTTATTGAAGCAATATATCTATATCGTAATTACGGACCCGTAGCAAAAAGAATCATTAAATTTGGACATCGTATGAGAATTTTATGGTCATTTTACTAAGAATTAAGTTGCTAAATTTTTTAGATTAATTACGAAATTGCCACTGACGGTGTATTTACAAATCTGCACTATTTACAAATATTGAAACCAACATATCTCATTCATTATAAGGTCAAATTGGGTGATTCAAAAGCCTAACTTGACTAAAATTTCACAAGAAATCCATTGGAGACATAAAAAGCGAGTTTCAGGATTATTTGGAATGAGAAATGAGCCAAAATAGGTGGCAGAAAAATATATAAAATAAGGGCTGTTCATTCAATCATATTTTGAGTTGGGGAGCTCGGATTTGGAGGAGATTTTTACCATATGGATTGGGGTAAGTGTTCTCTACTCGGTTTTGGTTATATTAATGAATCCTTCTTCGTTTTTGGGGTTTGATTGATGATTTCAAAGTGAAATTGAGGGAGTTAGGGTATGAGTTTTGGAGAATTTTAAGTGAGGATTTGAGGGACCAAACAGAGTCCGATTTTGACATCTTTTATATGGTTAGACTCGGGAGAGGACAAAGAATATTATTCTGCCATTTTTGTCTGATTTCGAGATATGGTCCTGGGAGCCGGGTTTTCGTCGATTTCAAAATTTTGGCATATTTTGTAGTTTTTATTGTGGAATTCGATTCTTTAGCACATATTGCTGGTATTAATCTGATTATGGTTAGATTTATAGCTTTTGGAGACCGAGTCTAGAGACAAGGGCATCCCAGATTAGGATTTTACGTTGTTAAGGTAAGTAACATTTTTAACTCTGGCTTTGAGGGTATAAACCCGGAGAATTTGATATCGTGTGACTGTGACGGGCGTGTTGGTAGTACTTGTTGTTGTTGATACCGTGTGACTGTTTGGAGATTTGATATCTGTGTTTACGTAGTTACTTGTTGTTGAACTTGTCTGCCTTCATGTTAGAGATCATTCTTAGGCTTTATTCATGCTCACATTATTTGTACTCATCCCTAGAAATTATTGTACACGTTTACCTCAGTCTCTATTTGCTAATATGTTGTGATACTTGATGTGGGTTGTGTCCTCTTATTTGTTGATGATGGTGAGGCTAGTGAGGTACATGATTGAGTGAGGTCGAGGGCTTGGTTGTGAGGATATTAATACCATCGCACGTGAGTTGTCCGCGTAACGTATGAGTTGACCGTGCGGGTCCAGGTATTGATACCATAGCGTGTGAGTTGTACGCGTAGCACATGAGTTGACCGTGGGGATCTAGGTATTTATATGATAGCACGTGAGTTGTCCGTGCTTAGCGCTTGGGCTTTGGGATCCCATTCGGAGTCTGTACACACCCCCAGTGAGCGCAGAGTGTTGAGTGCTGAGTGATGAAGTGACATTGCTGTGAGGCTGCATTTATTTTTGCTATTGCTGCATTTATCTGTTAAATTTATTTGTAGCATTTACTGAGTTGTGGAATTTACCTATTTATTCATGTTTATTGTAAATTGTGAAAAATAAATAATTGGACTGTTTTACTTAGCTCGTCACTGCTACTCAGTTCCTTAGTTATTTCTGTTACTACCGAGTCGGTTGTACTCATACTACACCCTGCACTTTATGTGCAGATCCAAGTGAGTTAGAGCGCGGCGATCGTTGAGTTCAGACCGACTATATTTGGAGACTGCAATGTAACTGCTAGTGTCCGCAGGACCTTGTTACTCTTTTTATCATTTCCTTTTTTGGACTATACTGACAGTTAGACAATATTATATATCTTAGTTCATAGTTTAGACGCTCTTTATTATCAGATTAGAGCACGCCAGTACGATGACCAGCACTTGTTAGTTCTTCACGATAGGGTCCGTCGAGGTGACGACAGAGATGTGACTATTGGTAATGACGGAGTTATGAGGATGCATGGCCGTATTTGCATGCCCAATGTGGATGGGCTTCGAGAGTTAATATTAGCAGAGGCACATAGCTCGCGGTATTCCATTCATTCGGGTGCCACAAAGATGTATCAGGACTTGAGATAACAGTATTGGTGGAGGCGGATGAAGAGAGATATTGTTGAGTATGTAGCATGGTGTCTCAACTGCCAGCAGGTCAAGTATGATCACCAGAGACCAGGTGGATTACTTCAGAGGTTAGATATTCCGTAGTGGAAGTGGGAGCAAATCACTATGGACTTCGTAGTTGGGCTTCCACGAACTTCAAAGGGTTTGACGCTATTTGGGTCATTGTGGATAGATTGACCAAGTCCGCGCACTTCATTCCTGTTGGTACTACTTATACTTCAGAGCGGTTAACTGGTATTTACATCAGGGAGATTGTCCGATTGCATGGGGTTCCAGTTTCTATCATTTCAGACAGAGGTACTCAGTTCACATCTCAGTTTTGGAAGGCCGTACAGAGAGGTATGGATACTCAGGTAGAGTTGAGCATTGCATTTCATCCTTAGACCGACGGGCTGTCGGAGCGGACTCTTCAGATTTTGGAGGACATATTGTGTGCCTGTGTGATTGACTTTGGTGGTTCATGAGATTAGTTTCTGCCACTTGCAAAGTTTGCATATAATAACAGCTACCAGTCCAGTATTCAGACGGCCCCGTACGAGGCTTTACATGGTAGGAGATGTATATCTCTGGTTGGTTGGTTCGAGCCCAGTGAGGCTAGGCTATTAGGCACAGATCTGATTCAGGATAAGTTAGAGAAGGTGAAGTTGATTCAGAAGCGACTTCGCACGGCGCAGTCTAGGCAGAAGAGTTATGCGGACCGGAAGGTCGGGATGTGTCTTTTATTGAAGGGGATAAGGTACTGCTGAAGGTATCACCCATGAAGGGTGTTATGAGGTTTGGAAAAAGGGGAAAGCTGAGTCCACGATTTGTTGGTCCTTTTGAGGTACTTCAGAAGGTTGGAGAGGTGGCTTATAGACTTGCCTTGCCACCCAGCCTATCGAGTGTTCATCCTGTATTTCATGTGTCGATGCTCCGGAAGTATGTTGGTGACCCGTCTCATGTTTTAGACTTCAACACAGTTCAGCTCGAGGGTGACATGTCCTATGAGGTAGAGCCAGTAGCAATTTTGGATCGTCAGGTCAGAAAGTTGAGGTCCAAGAATATGGCTTCAGTGAAGGTACAGTGGAGAGGTCATCCAGTGGAGGAGGCTACTTGGGAGACCGAGCGGGAGATGCAGAGCAGATATCCTCACTTGTTTGAGACTCCAGGTATGTTTCTAGACCCGTTCGAGGACGAACGTTTGTTTAAGAGAGGGAGAATGTAACGACTCGGTCGGTCGTTACGTAGAATCTGCATTTTATTTACTATTATTGCCCTGTTATAGGTTGGTTATACCGTTTATGATGTGTTGGAGTTGGTTGGCTCGTGTTCAGAATGGTTGTAGTAAGAATTCAGTCATTTAGTCTTTAAAAATAGCCTTACAGTTGGAAAAGTCAACTGAGAGGTGACTTATTGGTAAACGACCTCGGAATGCGTATTTTATGGCTCGGATAGCTTCGTTAGGTGATTTGGGACTTAGAAGTGTGTTCAGAATATTTTTGTGATGTCCGGTGTAGAATTAGGCTTGAATTGGCGAAAGTTAGTTTTTGGTAATTTGGGTCGGCAGTAGAAAATAGGCTACCGGGGTCGGAATTGAATTATGGAAGGTGGAACAGATTCGTAATGTCATTTTGGATATGTCTGCAAACATTCAGGTCAATCGGATGTGTTTTGGATAGTTTCGGCATCGTTGGTGGATTTTAGGAATTTCAAAGTTCATAGGCTTGAATTCGAGGTGATTTTGGTGTTTTGATGTTATTTTTGGTGTTTCGAAGGGTCGACTAAGTTTGAATGATGTTATGGTATATGTTGGTAGGTTTGGTTGAGGTCCAGGGGGCCTCGGGGTTAATTTCGGATGGTTACGGGCAATTTCGGGCCTTAGAGAGTTGCTGTTTTTTCTGGTGTTTCTGCAGAAGGATTTTACCCTATGCGTTCGCGCAGGAGGGGGGGGGGGGGGGGGGGGGGGGGGGGGCTCGCGTTCGCATAGAGGAAGTTGGGAGCTGGGGAATTTCTTCTGTGCATTCGCGGTTAAGGGGTGCGAACGCGTAGGCTTGAGCTAGTTGTTCATCGCGAACGCAGGGGAGACGGTGCGTTCGCGTAGGGTCAAAGCTATCTGAGGGACCCCAGGTCATTTGGTCTATGTGTTTGCAGTCTTGGGGTGCATTCGCGAAGGTCTAGGTGTGCTGGGCAGTGCCTTCGCGGGAGTGTGATCGCGATCGCGAAGAGGAAAATGGAGATGGGGGAATTTGTGCTATGCGAACGCGGTCGTGCTTATTCGTTCGCGAAGGGTAAAAACCTGGGCAGTATAAATATAACCCATCCGCGGCCTTTGCCCACTTGTCCACCATTTTTGAACGGGAATAGAGCTTTTAGGGCGATTTTGAAGAGGGAAAACGATTGTTCTTCATTGAGGTAAGGATATTGGAGCCTATAACTCGATCATATGTGATTAGGGACTAAATTAACAGTGTTTAATTGGGAAAAATAAATAGAAAAAGGTGAAGTTAGGGCTTGAGATTATGAGACCTTTTAGGGAGGATTTGAGGGGTCAAACGGACTTCGATTTCAGAGTTCTTTATATGTACGGACTCGTGAGATGATGAAGATCATTTTGGTATAAAGTTTGTTGAGTTCCGAGACGGGGGCCCGAGGGTCGTGTTTTGGCAAATTCGGGTTTTGTGCTAAAATTGATATATTTCAATTGGAATTCATTCCCTTAGTATAATTTGATGTGAAAAATCTGATCTTTATAGATTTGGAGCACTCGGAAGTTGATTCGAGAGGCAAACGTGTTGCGGAATAACTTTTCGGGATAGTTTGAGGTAAGTAATGTCTTTAAATCCTGTCCTGAGGGTATGAAACCCCGGGCTTTACATCCTTTCACGGATTTGGAGTGACGCACACACTGGATGACGAGTGTGGGGCGTGCACGAATTGGAAATTTGGAAAAATATTCCTTTTTAGGCAACTATTGAGTTGCGAAACTGCTTTTAAAGTGTATGAGTTATAATATTACTATGTTTTGATATATTTGTGTTGTAAGCCATGTTTGGGGCTTAGTGCCGATCTGTTTTAACCCCGTGGGGGCTATTTTTACTGATATTCCTCACTTATTATATTATGATTTTACACTCAGTCTTTCTTGCGAACTGGTTGACACTCCTATTTGATGATATTACTATTTCTTGAAATGAAATACTATTTTGGGTCGAGAACCCCATTTTATTCATGGCCCGAGTGGAATGCTGAGAGTGTCTGACTGAGTAAGGCCGAGGGCCAATGTTGTGAGGATGTTATGATATGAGAGAGGCCGAGTGCCTGAGAGTGATTGATGACATGATTTGTCTTGTTTATAGCGCTTGGGCTGTAGGAGCCCCTCCGGAGTCTGTACACACCCCTAGTGAGCGCACGTAACTACTGAGTGTGAGTGCCGAGTGATGAGTGATTGGGAGGCATGAGTGATCGGGAGGTTGCCCGTGGGGCTGATACTGAGTGATGGTGAGGTGATGAGGGAAATTGTTATGAGTGATGATTATGGCCGAGGGGCAGTTCTATGACGATATTTTACTGAGTTTTGACTATGATTCACTTCATTTTTCAAACTAATATTACTGAGAGTTTTACTGAGAAATATTGGAAAAATATACTTGTTTCAAAGGATTTTATGGAAACTGGTTTTCAAACTTATGTATACTGTATTGAGACATGATGTTTTACTGTTTTGTGGATTGGTGTATCTGTGCTGTGTGTTTCTTAGTCTCAGACTGTGATTTATTTTCATTATTACTGAGTTGGCGTACTCATCATTACTCCCTGCACCCCTGTGTGCAGATCCAGGTACTGGTTCAGAGCAGTAGTCTCCCAAGTTCATTGTCATCAGCGTTTGGGATTTCGAGGTAGCTGTCCATCGTCCGTAGCTTCTCCATTTACCTTCCTTTATTAGTATTAGTATTTTATTCCTAGACATTGTTTATGACATTAGCAGAGTTAGTTTATTTCTTAGATGCTCGTGATCGGGGGTTGACTCCAGTCTTGGGGGATTAGTTTAGACTGTGGAATTATATTATTGATGCTTAAAGACTTAAAGAAATTATTTTATAATCTGTTTTCTGTTTATTATTTATTTTTGATAAATTATATTAAAACAAAATGTGTAGTTATGTGATGGTTGGCTAGCCTAGTTTAACGATAGGCGCCATCACGACCTGTTAGGATTTGGGGTCGTGACAAAATTTATATACATACATATATCTCTTTTTCTTTTCTTTTCTTTTATTTTTTTTTTTGTTTTTTTATTATTATATATTTTTCTTTTGGAGCATGAATAATTTCATGAGAACATTTTGAGGTATGTGTTCCTACACTCAACGTACAACCTTACCAATTTCTATCTTGACACCACACCCCCAACTTAGGCTTTTAGCCTCATTCTCACTGTTCAAGGAGGGACGTGTTCAAAGAGGAAATTATTTTACAAAAGAGGAAAGGTTTGTAATGAGGTGGACAAAGAAAAGGTTAAAGTCTCAAATGGGGTAACTAGTGATAATATCTATACAATGGGTAGCTTGAAAGGCTAAATGGGTTTTTAAATAACACAAAGACTGCCTAAGGTCATCTATCCAACCGAACGTAATTATTATTAGCATTGAAAGGCCAACCGGACAAGTTCTAGATGACAGAAGTAAACACAAGAACTATTTACACAACTACTAACACACATGGCACATGAACTGTTTGACTCAACATAGTTTAGCTCTCGAGTCAACATTTGGCAACTCAAAGATTTCATCATATTATATGTGCAATTCTAAGTAATCATAAAGTCAAAGAGCGAGCCTCAAGTTCACAAAAATGATTAACCATAAAATATTTTTTATCAACAAAAGGGTACAATTTATTTACAGACATACATGCTTGAAACTATACAATCAGACCAAAACGGTCAATATGTTTCATACTACTGCTATGGTTCTACTATTACACTCTTGGAAAAGAACCCGGCGAAGAAAAACCAAGGGGAATTCATTGTTAAGTACTAAAGACGTACATGCATACAACTATCTAAATTTTTTTGTTTTTATATACAAAGATCACAAAAATATATACAAGGATTACAGAAAATAGCTATACCACCCCCAATTTAAAAGCATGCATTGTCCCCAATGCATAAGAAACTGAAAGCAGAGTTAAGGGGCTCCCTGCGGCGCACTAAGAGATATGGGAAGCTGAATCATGCTGAACTGATGTGGGGTCACACTGGGATGCTGAAGTTGTGGATGATGTGATCTCAGCCTGAGGAGTGACCTCCACATATGGATGAGGGATCTCTAACTGCCCTGATGATGGAGCTGGGGCCTGTGAGTTGCTAGCCTCGCCCGATGAAAATTCATTTCTCGGGCTTGGGACTTCGGAATTCGATTCCGGGCATACGCTCGAGTCCCATATTTTCCTATGGACCCTCCGGGACTGTCAAATCATGAGTCCGGGTCTGTTTACCAAAAATGTTGACCGAAGTCAACTTCAATCAATTAATTACCATAAATTCAACTTTTTATCAAGTTTCCACATAAAGGCTTCCCGGCTACACGCCCCGGCTACGCACGCACATTGAGGTGAGATTCACGGAGACTCTCGGGGCCTCAGAAACCAATTTAAGCTAAATTTACACAGGATGACCTTTTGGGTCATCACAAGAAACTTCCCTGGCTTCTCTCTTTCGATGTAGTCCGTTCATCTTCTCCGGTTGGTTCTCTCACCGGACACCATGGCTCCTCATCATCTCCTTGCTATTTGTCCACCTTGCACCGGTCCAGTGATACCCTAAAGCCCTCAGGAAAACCTGGAGCGGTTCACTCACCTACCAGGGTCCCTCAAGCTACTTTCCGGCCTCCCTCGACCGTCTGAGTAAGAGCTACAACCTCTCCGGCTTAAGCCAGCGAAGTTTTTGAGTTTTTTCTTACTTCTCTAGGTTCCACGAAACCCTAATGCCTAATGTCTTTTCGATTTATTTTAGATTTTCTTTAGATCTACGATATTACGAAACTTCTTTACATGTTTTTCTCTGAAAAAACACTTGTACTTTAACGATCTTTCATTTCAAAAACTAGGGTTTCATAACCCCCTTTTAAAATGATTTTTTTGCTTCTGTTTAATGTCATTCTATGTTTCTTTCTATGATTTAATGATGGATTCAAAGTTTCTTTCACTTTTAACTCACTTTACCATAAGTTTTCCCTAAACTCTGAATCTATCTACGACTGATATGCTGTTTTAATGTAAGAACTCTTATCTCCCGTAAATGTTTTAGCTTCTCTGTGATTTTATCCTGTTATTGCTATTATGGTTCATGATTCCTGTGTTTCTATTATGTTCAATATTACTGTTTGTCTCTGAACTTGTGTGATTCTTACTTTACCTAGGGTTTCCAATTTTCTACTGTCCTCTACTATTTGCTTAGGGCTTTTCCCTGATTTTGTGCTATTCATTGCTCAATAGACTTGATTATTTGTTGTCTCGACCCTTACATAGTATTCTCTATTGATCCTATAGATTTCTCTCAGAGTTGTGATATCCTTTCTCAAAGCTGTAACTTGTATGTGTTTTCCTCAGAATTGTTTACTGATTTCAAATTATTCACTTACTTATGTGATACTTTCCTTAATTAGAATTGATTCCCATGTGATTTTAGTACCATACGTGATTCCTGTGATTTAGTTTTAGAATTAAATTGTATCCTACCTTATTTATGTGCCTAAACATGCTGTCAAATATTCAACACATATATTTTCCTTATGTGAAAAACACGTATTTGACCTTATTAACTGCTTTGTATACTACTTCTATTATGGTATAAACAACTTTTAAGTGATCTTTTCCTTATTTAGCATAATTTATACCCGTTTGAATCATGACTCCCTAATTGAAGGGAGTCCAGACCTCTGTTTGATTTAATTGATGTTGTTTTCTATAATTATGCCATTTTTCACTCGTTTATAGCATTATATATACACTATATTCATTCCTCACAAGGACACAAACATATACATTGTTCTAAGCTCTCTCCTACACACACACACACACATACTCTCTTGCTTCTCTTGCTGTTTACTTGAAACATAGTCGGCTGAAAGCCAAGACTGAGTGATTCTATTGTTCTATTGCTCTGCTGCTCTATTGTTATGTTGCTCTACACACTACTACTCTAACTCTCTTCATTTTGCTGCTTTTCACTCTGCACTCATTCTTTCATTCAACTGGTATGTTTTCAGTTTAAGTTCACAACATCCAAAACAATATGTCACTGTTGGTATTACGATTCCTTTTGTTTCTCTTATGCTTCTACTTGTGGTTCTACGGTTTACCTTGCAATTAGCGTGTCTATTTTGTCTATGTGATCTCCCTTTCCCCTTTAGTTCAGCATGTCTATTGCTTTTCTTACATGTTTCACTATGATTCTGCCTTACCCCCTGATTCCTAACACTATAAGCATGTACTCATGACACCTAGTTACTATGTAATCCTAAACCCTTCCCCTGAACCTAATGTGTAACTATGTTTAGCATCCCTCAATCTAATGTTGTTGAACTCCTGGCATGAACACTTTGCGATAGATTATTGCTGTGATTATTTAAATTTTTGTGAGACTTCTCTGATGTTAACCCGTGTGCAACTAAGATTTCACATATGAACTACTTGTCCCCAACTCCCCTTTCCCTGTTTGTGTTTATTTCCCGAACTATGTATGTTTTTAGTTGCTGATTGTCCTGTTTCCTTTCCTCCTCAAACTGGTTTTCATAAAAACAAATTCTTATGCTGTTCTCCAAAGCCTATTTCAGAACAATTATTTCAAAAAACTATTTCCAACTCAACTCTTCTAAAACTATGAGCACACCTCACTACTCTTAGTTTCTTAAGTTCAGCCCCCTTGTGTGAGCACTGCTTTGGGGATCATTTGAGTACCCAATGAACTCTGACACACGAGGCTGGCATTCCCACACTACACTTACTCATTCTTGGCTAGGGTACCTGGGTGTGAGCACTGCCTGAGATCCTCTGAGGTCCTTAGGAACTCTGACACACACGGGGCTTATGAAAGGTTATGGCATTAAGGACTTGGATACTTGGGCCTATTGGTAGGCTCCCTATAGTGTAACTTCTTAATTTTCTTATTTACATATGTAATTCGTGCAATACTGGTCTATAATAATTAATTGTAAAAACGATTCTGGGGCTGGATAGTGAAATGGGTGGGGTTATGCATGCTTAGTATAGATACGGGTAGAAACCATGCTTGTAGGTTTATTTTATATATGTGCGCAATAGTCATCATGCTTAGGAATACCTGTCGTTCATGAATTAGATACCATGATACTTAGGTTTATTTATTTCAGCATCTCATCATACTCATATCCGCTTAGAAATCATGTTCATAGTTGAATAACAACAAAAATGGTTGTTATAATGTTACTTCTTCAGCATTCTCATAACTACATCACCTAGAAGTCCTGTTATGCTAGGCTGAAGTAATAACATTAGCTACCAAATCTTGCATTTAGAAATCATGTCCCATAAGATGTTACTTTCAACATGTTACTTGTGCCAAAATCCTGTGTTAAATCAACATACTGCTATGAACACCTAGAAAAATCATGTGTTAGGTTCAGCAACTTAACAAAGAATTATATCTCTGTACGTTTGTTTTAAGTCAAATGTGTTAACAAATGGATCTCGCTAAAATAAATTCTGATGCTGAAAATGCATATGCATTTAGAACATCATGTATAGGTTTTTTGCATCATGCTGCACCTTGCTTGCATTTAGATATCATGCCTTTAGGATCACATCTTTATTCATTTTAACACTCTTTCCCTCATCCTGGTTAATATTAAAACAGACTCACCCCGGCTTAAAAACTATCGTCTAAAACTGGATTCTTAAAATTGCCTATCTAAATAAGTTTAATACGCATAAGCAAGCCTTAGGTGTTAAACTTGTTAAAACCGGAAAACTATTCCCCTTTTCTGTGTATTGTTTGGTTAATTACAAATAAGAAATCCATAGTCTGAAACTGGTACGATTCCTTCTCTACAAGAAGTAATAAACTACCTCGCTGCTGTATTCTCGCCTAGACATCATGCATTAGGATCTGAAGTTTAAAGACCTTATGTGTGTTTGAGTCGTGCTGATATGTGCATAACTTGTGGAGGAATATCTGAGCCTCATATTTGCTTCTATGTGTTTTTCCATATTTGTAGTCCTAACTGTCATTGCTTGTCGTTTAGAATTTTGTCCTTTAAACCTAGGGGTTCAGCCTAGTACTCCCCTTTTAGGATAGTAGTCCTAGCCTCCTCCGGGACTGATAGGATGGGACGGGTAATAGCACGCGATAGAGTTCGTGACCAACGCACGTTTTAAATACCTTCACGGGCTGGGAAAGGGTAGAATATGGATATGATTATCGGTGCGCTAATACCACGTGTAGACCCTCTTTGAGGAGTGACATACATGCATTGCATTGATGTGATCCATATTTCTTCAAACCTAGTATGTCTTTCTCTCAAATGTCTTACTAGTTCTTTCAAAAGTTAATAACTCCAATGCTTATTTGAAATCCCCTCTTATTTGAGTCGTTACTTGCTTATTGTACAAATTCACGAAAACCATTTGGCCGGGAACCACTGTTGTGGATCCTGAGGGGTGCCTAATACCTTCCCATTGGGATAACTTCAAGCCCTTAACCCAATCTCTGGTAATGCAAACTAGTCTCATGAGTTAATCCCTCTAGGTGCCCTAACGCACCTTTAAAATCGATAGGTGGCGACTCTTCTTTTAACCCTCCTCCTTTAAAAGGAGTTGTCAGAATGTCATAAACCCAATCTCCACTTAAAGGAAAAAGAGGGCGCGACAGCATGGCGACTCTGCTGGGGACATCCCTAGGATTTTACCATTACAAATTGTTTCGTGTATTTGGACCTTTAATTTTGTTTAAATGTTCGCACCCTTTCCTCTTCCTTATTACATGCCGTTAATTTTTTACTTCTTTTAAGCATTTATTTCACATGAGCAAAACTAACATGTCTCTTTGTTTTCTTTTATAATTGCTTTCAATCATAACTACTGTATTTACCGCTTTTCTTAACGTGCAAATACATGATTATCTGTTTAAATGTTTCTTTATTGCATATCATGCTCGACATTCATACTCCACTCGTTCCAAACAAAATACTATAGCAATGCTTATAATGAGTGGTTGCGCTCTTCCTATATTATTGCCCCCTAAATTCGGAAAGGCATATTTGCGGTAAACCTAGTCGATCAGCGGGGCAGTCGATAGTTCCGTGCCTTTCCCCCTTGAGTTATCCGCTCAAGGGTACCAGTCTAAAACCCCATAAAAACTCTACTCCGTTATACTGTTGCATGCATCATGGTCAAACTTAGCCAGGTTAACGTGTTGTTCGCACAATAGCCTGTAAGATAGCCTTGTCCAAAGTCCACTGGGTTTCCCTAGAACCCAAACAGACACCCTTATGCTCTGTGCATTTATTTGGAGAACTAAATGCTTCCTGCTAATTATTGGTGTTAAATAGTCGAGTCTGGTGGGGGTAAAGGGCCTAACCTTGCCTGTTTTGCAGAAAATGAGGCATGAAGTCCCCAGATTCGGCATGGTCTCCAATATTCACCCTAGGCTGCTCATTGGTGGGAAGACCTCTACTCTAGTGACAAAACTATCGTCAGAAAACACCTGGGCAATCTACCATCTCTTCATGATATCCAGCCAAACAAAATGATGATAGAGGCCGCTACTCTGTTTTGGGATTGCGATAGGTCCGTGTTCCGCTTTGGGAACCTTGAAATGCCACCTTTATTAGAAGAGATAGGAGGATTGGCCGGTCTAGCTTGGGAATCTTCGGGGTTGCTGATGCCTGAAAACCGCACGGGCAAGGCTTTCCTCAAAATGATGGGTTTGAAGAAGAATCCAGAATTGGTGTGTCTAAGGGATTCATACATCCCTTTCGACTATTTATATGAAAGGTACGGTCACAGCAAATTGTACCGCACCTACCAAGACGAGTTTTCCATCACCTCTCTAGAACATATCCATCGCCGAGTGTACGTGTTTATGGTGTTTTTTTTGGGTTTGATTGTGTTCCCAATGAAGAAGGAAATAATCCATACTAGGTTGGCCATGGTAACTAAGACGCTAATGGAAGGGATAGACGGGCAGGACTTCAACATTGTGCCCATGATCATCGCAGATATGTATCAGGCCCTAGAAATGTGTCAACGAGGAGCAAGGCATTTTGAAGGTTGAAACTTATTACTCAAACTCTAGCTTATAGAACATCTACAAAACGGTGAATACCGACAGGACATCCATCGAAGGATTTGGGATGACCACATCGCTTTCCATCACCCAAATCGAATGAACTATATTCTCGACATGTTCGCTCAGCCGGAGAATGCCGAAATATGGGTTGAGATTTTTGGTAACTTAACCGAGGATCAGGTTCAATGGATGTTTGAATGGTTTTCGACAGACGAGTTCATCATTCGGTCCCGAGACGCTTCATTTCTAATACTGATTAGTCAGAGGGGGACATACCCTTACAACCCTATGCGAGTTATGAGGCAAGAAGGTAGGAAGCAGGTCATACCTAGGGTCGAGAAAATAAGTCATCTTCGAGCAGACTTTCAGAATGATGATAGCCCTCACAAGTTCCAAGCTCAACACCTATGGCACTGCAAGATTAGGCTTGAAAACGACTCCATCGAGCAAGACTAATATCACGCCGGTTGCACTCCTTTCTATATTGGTTGGTTAGAAGAAGATCTGGGTGGTTGAATCAAGACGGGGTTCGTTCGAGGTCACCGGGTCATAGACGAAAAGGCTGAAGCACAAGTCAAATACAACCAACTACGCAAAAGGATCCATGAATTTAAGGATGATCACCACAAGATACATGAGTTCAACAAAAGGTTGATCGAGGAATGGAAGGACATGGCTATCAGCGCCAACAAGAGGCTGGGGTACTTGGAGCAAGGTATAGTTGAACTGGAGGAGAAATTCATCAAAAGAATCGAGGCTTGGCAGAAGGTTGAGGGAGATGAAGGGAGATACCTAGCCAGAACCTACCTACTGCTGGGACTTCGCGAGTTGGGAAAGCTGATCGAGGGAAGCAAGAATGCCGAATCTTGGGAAGGTCCTTCTGGGACCAAGTAGATAGGGGTGTCTTCTTTTCTTCATTAATGTAATAAGGCCTATGGCTATTAGTGCCTTTTATTTTTCACATATTTAGAGTCGTTTTAAAGATTTGTCTATTTTCTTTCAATAAAATGAGGCATTTAGCATTTTAAGTTCTCCAAATCAATTTGTCTCTAGGCCTACCTTGGACACAAGGAGGTCCCAAACTTAGGATACGCTTTACATTTCCGCATTACGTGTTTAATTTCTGCAATATTTTTGATAATTCTCATTGACTCGGTTACTTTTGTTTTGTTTATCTTTTAGTTATTATCCCCTTCCCCAAAGGTTAGTTCGTGCATTCTGGCATCATCCGTCTACCGCACAAGATCCAAAGGGCCTCCACCTACTCCTCCTCTCCGTCCGCCCAAAGGTAGAAACAAGGGCAAAAGTCAGATGGCAAAATCCAGCGGTATCAGGAAGGAAAATACGGTTCAACAGGTAGAGGCCATTGACATCCGGGGTATTCAAGTCTTGCATGAAAATATGTCACCATTAGAACATAAATTGCTAAAGTTTCAAGAGGAGCTCGACTAGGTCCGGAATCTGGTCAATCTATCATTTTCCCTCAACGTCCCTGACATCAACCCTACACCACCACAGAATATCCCAAAACAACCAAATCGCCTTGCACCTCACCATAACGCCACTTCCCCAAAGAACCAAACTCTCCCTGCACCATGCAACACTTGCCACAACAACACTCCACCATCCATCCACGAACCTCAAAACCCCACGAAGGACCATTTCCATGCCTACAACAATCCCATCTACGTGGAAACTGTGACCCATTCCATTCCGCCTATCTCACATACATCCGAGTCTGATAAGAATGACTTGCTTATAAAAAATCTGGCTGAGGAACTTAGAAAGCTGACTAGCTGAGTCCAGGGTGTTGAGGGAGTCAAGGGAGTTGAAGGTTTGAACTATGAAGATCTCTGTATACAACCTGATGTCGAACTGCCCAAGGGGTACAAACCTCCAAAGTTCGAGATGTTTGATGGCACTGGTGATCCGAGGGTCCATCTGAGGACCTACTGTGATAAGTTGGTTGGCGTGGGAAAAGACAAAAGGATCCGCATGAAGCTGTTCATGAGGAGTTTGAAGGGAGACGCACTGTCTTGGTACATCAGCCAAGACCCTAAGAAATGGTCAAACTGGGTAGGCATGGAAACAGACTTCATTGACAGGTTTAGATTCAATATAGAGAATGCACCAGATGTGTTTTTACATCCAAAACTTGAAGAAGAAACCCACAGAAACCTTTCGCGAGTATGCTACTCGTTGGAGGTCGGAAGCTGCTAAAGTCAGACCTGCTTTAGACGAAGAACAGATGAACAAGTTCTTTGTCCGAGCTCAGGACCCGCAATATTATGAACGGCTAATGATGGTTGAAGGCCACAAGTTCTCCGACATTATCAAATTAGGAGAGCGAATTGAAGAAGGTATAAAGAACGGTATGGTTACAAATTTTGAAGCTTTGCAAGACACTAACAAGGCTTTATTGTCCGGTGGTGTGTCTAAGAAGAGAGACGTGGGATCCGTGATGGTTGCACAACAAGCCAAATCCCCGCCCAAATACCAAGTCTACCCAACACCTCCCTCCATATATCAGCCAACCCCGAACTACCAAGCACCCTCACCTCTACCGCCCGCATACAAATCTCAACCACCCATATATCAACCTACCCCACATAGATATTCATAACCCGTTCCCGTCTACAACACCTATAATTCCCAGCCACCTCACTATCAATCACCCTCTACCCGTCCGAACATCCTAGGCCTCGCCTTAACTTTGATCGCCGCCCTCAAAGCAACATACCGCCATAGTCGAGCCCAACGACCAGTTGTATGAAAAACTCAAAGTTGTTGGTTATGTTACACCTATCCCTGCTGCCACCACTGAGAACCCTTCTCAGTGGGTTAACCCAAACAAATCCTGTGCATACCATTCTGGCATGAAAGGACACACCATCGAAGAATGCCGCTCTCTGAAAGATAAGATACATACCCTCATTGATAACAAGATTATTGTTGAAAAAGACCCCGCTCCGAATATCCGCAACAACCCTTTACCAGACCATAAGGGTGGAGGTATCCATATGATTGAGATAGCTGATGATTGGGATCCCGAGGGGTCAATCGGGTTGATCGCAGAAGGCGATGACCCAAAGAAACTTGCAGTCACTCTCAACCTGATCATAGTCCAGATTCATCCATCTGAGAATGCCGAGGTGAATATGTCTATCCCACTTGAGTTTGAAGCAGCGCCACCTGCAAAGGCAATGGCGCCAGTGCCAATTGAAGTTGAGTTTGTATCTCCAGCAAACGCACCAGCACCACTCAAGGTTGCAGTCCTGCCACCCCTAACATACACTCCAGTTGAAGTAAGAATGGCCATGCCGATTGTAGTAGCAATGTCAACCACGCCACTTTTCTATTCAGATGCTATCCCTTGGGATTATACAACCGAGGCTAGAAGGAAAGGTAAAAACAGGTCTGAGGAAGAAATCGCAGCATAGGGTATGACGAGAACTGGTAGTGTCTATACCCCTGAACAAATGGCCGAGTCAAGAAAACAAGCAGCCAACCGCCCTCCCCTCATTGAAATAGGTTCCGATGATCTTTGAAGGAAAATATAGGCTAAGGAGTATTCGGTCATCGACCAACTGAAAAAGACACCAGCGCAGATATCTATCCTCTCTTTGCTGCAGAATTCTAAGACGCACAAAAATGCTTTATTAAAAGTGTTGAGCGAAGCATACGTGCCGAACAACATCACTAGTGGAGAAATGGCCAACATGGTGGGACAGGTACTGGAAAGTGACAAAATTACTTTTCATGAAGACGAGTTACCACCTGAGGGATTGGGACACAACAAAGCATTGCACATCACCGTGCAATGTGAAGATCATTTCATCACAAGGATCTTGATCGATGGAGGTTCTAGTCTTAAAATTTGTCTGTTGATAACACTCAAGAAATTGGGTAAAGGATTACATGAGATAAGAGAGGGAGAAATCAACGTGAAAGCCTTCGACGGGTGTCAAAGATCTACCATGGGGGAAATCAGTCTATGCCTACAGATGGGACCAACCTGGTTCGAGGTGGACTTCCAGGTAATAGACGTGTCGGCATCTTACAACTTTCTGTTAGGACGACCCTGGATCCATGCTGCTGGGGCCATCGCATCAACACTGCATCAGGCGGTGAAATTCAAGTGGAACCACCAAGAGGTGATCATCCACGACGACGGTAGTAACGCTATCTACAGTCGCTAGGTTATCCCTGTGATTGATGGAAAGAGAAAACTGGGTGGAGGAACTTATCACCATATTGAGCGAGTCAATTCCATTGACAAAGACAAATGGTGGGATAGTAAGATCGAGAGCATCTTGAACTGGGGAGGATACGAGCCAGGTAAAGGTCTCGGTAAGAACCTCCAAGGAATCACGAAGCCCATAAAACTCAAGAAATATGGTACTACTTTTGGTCTGGGGTACGAGTATACATGGAAAGAATTCAGAAACTGGTCGCCGCCATGGCACGATCATCACTACCTTCTGGAGCAGCCTATCCCTCATCTGGAGTAGAACTTAAAGCAGGCCGACATTATCTATGGGTCAGATGAAGAGGAAACATTTATAGCGATGACGAATTTATTTTTGGAAGACAGCGATATGGATTGTTGTGTTGTTCTCGAGGAAGAGGGGGAAGAAGGCCCTTCAGTATAGGCAGTAAGCGAGGGAACATATCTCGGGAACTGGTCTATCCGGACCACCAAAGCTCGCCGAGCCTCGGGGTAGCAAGGCTAAAAACAAGCATTATTTACTATTTATTTACTAAACAAATTTCCTTTTTCTGCATTTTTCAATTCCCGCAATAAGATCTTCATGTTCAAAACAAGTTATTCAATTTATCAAAGTGTTTTCAATTTCTTTATGAATCCGATATTTATTGTTACCGTTTTCTCTCATTACTTTATCTATACAACATTACTATTACTTTACTTGATGAACTGATGACTGTGACGTGCAATGAGGCAACACAACAAACAGACATTGATTCAGACGAAGACGATATACCCGAAGAAATTGTTAAAGAGGTCGAAAACTTTGAAAATAGACCTAATTCCAACTTAGATGAGACTGAGGTTGTCAACCTGGGAGATTCAGAAAACGTCAAGGAAACACGGATTAGTATTCATTTGTCATCGTTAGAAAAGAAAGAGTATACAGAGTTTCTAAGGGAGTATGAGGACATATTCGCCTGGTCGTATGATGACATGACTGGTCTAAGTACGTCCATTGTGGCTCACAAACTGCCGACCAATCCGACATGTCCACCGGTAAAGCAAAGGCTCAGAAAGTTCAAACCTGACATGAGTTTGAAAATCAAAGAAGAAGTTACCAAACAGATCAACGCCAAAGTTCTCCGGGTAGTTGAATACCCAACATGGTTAGCCAACATCATACCTGTTCCAAAGAAAGATAGGAAGGTCAGAGTCTGTGTCGACTACCGGGATCTCAACCGGGCCAGTCCGAAAGATGACTTCCCCTTGCCAAACATACACATTCTAATTGACAACTGCGCCAAACATGAGCTATAGTCCTTCGTAGATTGCTTCACTGGTTATCATCAAATTTGGATGGATGAGGAAGATGCTGAGAAAATGGTGTTCATCACGCCCTGGGGAGTGTTTTGTTACAAAATGATGTCGTTCGGTTTAAAGAATGCAGGGGCCACCTACATGAGGGCCATGACTACCATATTCCATGACATGATTAACAAAGAGATCGAGGTGTATGTGGACGACGTCATTATCAAATCAAAGAAAGTTGCTGATCACGTGGAAGATTTGAGGAAGTTCTTCAACAAGTTAAGAAAATATAATCTGAAGCTGAACCCCACAAAGTGTGCATTCGGGGTTCCTTCTGGGAAGTTGCTGGGATTCATTGTGAGTCACTGGGGAATAGAATTGGATCCGTCAAAGGTCAAAGCCATTCAAGAACTACCACCGCCAAAGAACAAGAAATATGTTATGATCTTCTTGGGGTGGCTCAATTACATCAGCCGATTCATAACATAGTCTACAGTCATCTGTGAGCCGATCTTCAAAATGCTAAAGAAGGACGCTGCGACTAAGTGGACCAGGATTGTCAAAAAGCTTTCGACAGAATCAAGGAGTATCTATCCACACCGCCGGTCTTGGTACCACCTAAGCCAGGTAGACCCCTGCTACTCTACTTTGCCGTACTAGATGGAGCTTTCGGTTGTGTTCTGGGGCAACATGATGAAACAGGAAGGAAATAGCAATCCATTTACTATCTCAGCAAGAAGTTCACTCCGTATGAGACCCGATATTCTTTGCTGGAATGCACTTGCTGCACTTTGACTTAGGTCGCCCAGAAGTTGAGACACTACTTCTGTGCCTACACAACGTATCTCATATCAAGGATGGATCCATTAAAATACATCTTTCAGAAACCCATGCCCACTGGCAGGCTAGCTAAGTGGCAAATCCTGCCGAGTGAGTTAGACATTACTTATGTGACTCAAAAAGCGGTCTAGGAACAGGCATTCACAGAACATCTTGCTGAAAATCCAGTGGACGGAGAATACGAACCCCTGAAAATGTATTTCCTGATGAAGAAGTATCATTCATAGGAGAAGACATTGCAGAATCCTACGACGTTTGGAGGATGTTTTTTGATGGCGCAGCAAACTTCAAAGGAGTCGGTATCGGAGAAGCTTAGTATCATAGACCGGCCAACATTATCCGGTATCCGCCAAGCTCAGGTTTCCCTGCACCAACAACATGGCTGAATACGAGGCCTATATCTTAGGGCTCAACATGGCCATTGACATGAACGTCCAAGAGCTGTTAGTGATTGGTGAATCAGATCTATTGGTACATCGGGTAAAAGGAGAATGGGCAACCAAAAATTCCAAGATACTACCCTATATACATCATGTTCAGGAGTTGAGAAAGAGGTTCACAAAGATAGAGTTCCGACATGTCCCCAAAATCCAGAATTAGTTCGCCGATGCTCTGACTACTTTGTCATCTATGATTCACCATCCAGACAAAACTTTCATTGATCCCATTCTAGTGAAAATTCACAATCAGCCGGCCTACTGTGCCCATGTCGAAGAAGAAGCGGACGAAAATCCTTGGTTTCATGACGTCAAGGAATATTTGACAAAAAGAGAATACCCAGAACTTGCAAACGCCACTTAGAAGCGCACACTTCAGAGATTGTCTACTAATTTCTTTCACAGCGGAGGAATCCTGTATAGGAGGACTCCTGATTTGGGGTTATTAAGGTACGTCGACGCAAAAGAAGCATCAAAACTATTGGAAGAAATTCATGCTGGGACCTGCGATCACATATGAACGGGTTTGTATTAGCGAAGAAGATACTCCGAGCTGGTTACTTCTGGATGACCATGGAAACAGACTACATCCAGCACGTCCGGAAATGCCGCCGCTGTCAGATACATGGAGATATGATAAAGGTACCTCCGAGTGAGCTTAATGCAACAAGTTCACCATGGCCATTCGCCTCCTGGGGCATGGACGTCATTGGACCAATCAAGCCTGCCGCCTCCAACGGACACAGGTTTATTCTGGTTGCCATTGATTACTTTACTAAATGGGTCGAAGCAGCCTCCAACAAACAAGTTACTAAGAAAGTCGTGGCCGACTTTGTCCGCGACCACATTGTTTGTCGCTTTGGAGTTCTAGCGTCATCTATCACCGACAATGGTTCTAATATCAATAGTGACTTGATGAAAGCCATGTGTGAAACATTCAAGATCAAACACAAGAACTCCACAACTTATAGACCTCAGATGAATGGAGCTGTAGAAGCCGCTAACAAAAACATCAAGAAGATACTAATGAAGATGATAAAAAGGCACAAGCAATGGCATGAGAAGTTATCATTCGCTTTACTGGGATATCGCACCACAGTCCGCACATAAACTGGGGCAACTCCCTATATGCTGGTTTATGGTACAGTGGTTGTTATTCCTGCCGAGGTTGAGATTCCATCTCTGAGAATTATACAAGAAGCTGAGCTCAGCGATGCGGAATGGGTAAAAAGCCGTTATGAGAAACTAGCTCTCATATACGGAAAGAGAATGAACACAGTTTGTCATGGTCAAATCTACCAGAACATAATGTCCAGAGCCTTCACAAGAAAGTCAAGCCAAGACGATTCACACCAGGGCAGCTGGTGCTAAAGAAAATCTTTCCTCACCAAGACAAAGCCAAAGGGAAGTTTTCTCCCAACTAGCAGGGTCCGTACACGGTTCACAGAGTGCTGACAGGAGGAGCACTCATACTTGCGGAAATGGACAGAGAAGTTTGGCCAAAACCAATCAATTCAGATGCAGTCAAGCGCTACTATGTGTAATTCCATATGCTTTTGTCAACAATGTAAATTGAACTACGCCTGACCTAATTCCCGTTTAAGAGAGGATACGTAGGCAGCCCTATGGGTTCGGTCACAATTTAATAAAAATTTCATTTTCTTCACGAATGGAAACTGGGGCAGAATTTTGAGGAGGACCCTCTAAATTCTGAAGCAAGTTCAGCCGATCGCCGCACTAACAACATCCAGAGGTATTCACCCATCAACTGGGGCAGAATTTTGAGAAGGATCCTCAAAATTCCGTGGCAAGAGAGGTTGCAATGTCTCGGCCCGTGTCCCGGCCGTCGATTCATCTAAAGTTATTTTATGTTATATGCTTATATCATATCTTTACAAAATCATGCATATTTACTTTTTTTTTACTTAAACAACTTGTTTAGCAAATGCTACCCCAGTGACACAGACAGTATTATCATGATCAAGTGAGCAAGTCAAGTAAAGCCAGCAGGAACGCGAACTAACCTTCCTCATTCCGGTTCACCTTGCCTCGCACCTTGCGTCCATCCTTATAAAACGTCACCGGTATACTTCGCCGGTGACTCCCGGACTACATACAACCTGATTCTTATACAACAAGGGATATGTAGGCAGCTCAGAAGCCAGGGTGCGACCTGAATCTTTCGTACTATTTCCATTCAGTCAAAAATTGGCCATCATATTATTACCCGACAACTCTTTCATCCTTTCCATGTAAAGAGTGGCAGCTGTTGATACCCAATCTTTTCTCAAATTATTTTCAGATTTGCATATATACCTTCAAAATCACTCTCTATAGTAATTGATATTTTCCCATAATTTTCCGTCTTTTTATCAAATTATTTTCATATTTATTTAATATTTTATATTCCATAATTATTCATAAATAATGTTATAAATAATTTTAAGACATTTTCTTGCTCAATGTATTATTAATAATCCTATTCAATTTCATTAGGATTTAATTGTTCCACGAATTAGCCAATATTGGCCTTATTTAGCTAATTATAGCAATTTTGCAATAAATAGCACAAGTGTGCATTTATACTATTTTAAAATCAATAATTGATCATTTTATATTTTTTATATAGTTAATCACCTTAATTTCATTTATTTAGCTTAATTTCATTTTATACCAGTATTAGCTATTTTATTATTGAGTTATCTTATTTAATTGGGTATTTAACGTTTAGCCCATTTTATTTAAATTATAACCAATTTCAAAACCCAACCCCACCTGACACAAAACCCATAATTTAACCCAACCCAGAACACATAATTAACCAGGCCCAACCCCATACCTGATCTGAACCGTTGACCAAATGAGATCAATGGTCAAAATCAACGTTACCATAATTAAACCCCAACTACCCCATTGACCGGCCCCTCATTTTGCTATTTCTCGTTCTCTCTCTATCTCTCTCTAGTTCTCTCTAGAACCTTCCCTGGCTTCTCTCTTCCGATGAAGTCCGTCATTTTCTCCGGCTGGTTCTCTCACCGGAAACCATGGCTCCTCATCATAGCATGGCTATTTGTCCACCTTGCACCGGTCCAGTGATACCCTAAAGCCCTCAAGAGAAACTGGAGCGATTCACTCACCTCTCAGGGTCCCTCTCGGCCGTCTGAGTAAGAGCTACAACCTCTCCGGCTTAAGCCGACGACATCTTTGAGGATTTTCTTACTTCTCTAGGTTCCACGAAACCCTAATTCATGATGTCTTTTTGATTTCTTTTAGATCTGCTTTAGATCTACGATATTACGAAACTTCTTTACATGTTTTTCTCTAAAAAAACACTTCTACTTTAACGATCTTTCATTTCAAAAACTAGAGTTTCATAACCCCTTTTTAAAATAATTTTTTTGCTTCTGTTTTAATGTCATTCTATGTCTCTTTCTATGATTTAATGATGGATTCAAAGTTTCTTTCATTCTTAACTCACTTCACTGAAAACCCTAAGTTTTCCCTAAACTCTGAATCTATCTACGGCTGGTATGCTGTTTGAATGTAAGAACTCTTATCTCCCGTAAATGTTTTAGCTTCTCTGTGATTTTATCCTGTTATTGCTATTAGGGTTCATGATTCCTATGTTTCTATTATGTTCAATATTACTGTTTGTCTATGAACTTGTGTGATTCTTACTTTACCTAGGTTTCCAATTTTCTATTGTTCTCTACTATTTGCTTAGGGCTTTTCCTGATTTTGTGCTATTCATTGCTCAATAGACTTGATTACTTGTTGTCTCGACCCTTACATAGTATTCTCTATTGATCCTATTGATTTCCCTCAGAGCTGTGATATCCTTTCTCAAAGCTGTAACTTGTATGTGTTTTCCTTAGAATTGTTTACTGATTTCAAATTATTCCCTTACTTATGTGATACTTTCCTTAATTAGAATTGATTACCCTGTGATTTTAGTCCCATATGTAATTCCAGTGATTTAGTTTTAGAATTAAATTGTATCCTACCTTATTTATGTGCCTAAACATGTTGTCAAATATTCAGCACATATATTTTCCTTATGTGAAAACACGTATTTAACCTTATTACATACTACATTCTATACTACTCCTATTATGGTTTAAACATCTTTTACGTGATCTTTTCTTTATTTAGCATAATTTATACCCGTTTGAATCATGACTCCCTAATTGAAGGGAGTCCAGACCTCTGATTGATTTAATTGATGCTGTTTTCTATAATTATGCCATTCTGCACTCGTTTCTAGCATTATATATACACTCTATTCATTCCTTACAAGGACACGAACATATACACTGTTCTAAGCTCTCTCCTACACACACACACATACTCTCTTGCTTCTCTTGCTGTTTACTTGCAACTCAGTCGGTAGAAAGCCAAGACTGAGTGATTCTATTGTTCTATTGCTCTGCTGCTCTACTGTTATGTTGCTCTACACACTACTACACTACCTCTCTTCATTTTGTTGCTCTTCACTCTTCACTCATTCTTTCATTCAACTGGTATGTTTTCAGTTTAAGTTCACAGAATCCAAAAAAATATGTCTCTTTTGGTATTATGATTTCTTTTGTTTCTCTTATGTTTCTACTTGTGGTTCTGTTGTTTACCTTGCAATTACCATGTCTATTTTGTCTATGTGATCTCCCTTTCCCCTTTAGTTCAACATTTCTATTGCTTTTCTTACATGTTTCACTATGATTCTGCCTTACCCCCTTATTCCTAACACTATAAGCATGTACTCATGACACCTAGTTACTATGTAATCCAGAACCTTTCCCCTGAATCTAATGTGTAACTCTGTTTAGCATCCCTCAATCTAATGTTGTTGAACTCCTGGCATGAACACTTTGTGATAGACTATTGCTGTGATTATTTAAAGTTCTGTGAGACTTCTCTGATGTTACCCCGTGTGCAACTATTCTTTCACATATGAACTACTTGTCCCCAACTCCCCTTTCCATGTTTGTGTTTTTTTCCTGAACTATGTATGTTTTTTAGTTGTTGATTGTCATGTTTCTTTTCCTCCTCAAACTGGTTTTCAAAAAAACAAATTCTTATGCTGTTCTCCAAAGCCTATTTCAAAACAATTGTTTCAAAAAACTATTTCCAACTCAACTCTTCTAAAACTATGAGCACACCTCACCACTCTTAGTTTCTTAAGTTCATCCCCCTCGTGTGAGCTCTGCTTTGGGGATCATTTGAGTACCCACTGAACTCTGACGCACGAGGCTAGCATTCCCATAATGCACTTACTCATTCCTGGCTAGGGTACCTGGGTGTGAGCACTGCCTGGGATCCTCTGAGGTTCTTAGGAACTATGACACACCCGGGGCTTATGAAAGGTTATGACATTAAGGACTTGGAGACTTGGGCCTATTGGTAGGCTCCCTATAGTGTAACTTCTTAATTTTCTTTTTTACATATGTAATTCGTGCAATATTGGTCTGTAATAATTAATTGTAAAAACGATTCTGGGGCCGGATAATGAAATGGGTGGGGTTATGCATGCTTAGTATAGATACGGGTAGAAACCATGCTTGTAGGTTTATTTTATATATGTGCGCAATAGTCATCATGCTTAGGAATACCTGTCATTCATGCATTAGATACCATGATACTTAGGTTTATTTATTTCAGCATCTAATCATACTTATATCCGCTTAGAAATCATGTTCATAATAACAACAAAAATGGCTGTTATAATATTACTGCTTCAGCATTCTCACAACTACATCACCTAGAAGTCCTGTTATGCTATGCTGAAGTAATAACATTAGCTACCAAAGCTTGCATTTAGATCATGTCCCATAGGATGTTACTTTCAGCATGTTACTTGTGCCAAAATCCTGTGTTAAATCAACATACTGCTATGAACACCTAGAAAAATCATGTGTTAGGTTCAGCAACTTAACAAATAATTATATCTCTCAACGTTTTTTTTATGTCAAATGTGTTAACAAATGGATCTGCTAAAATAAATTCTGATGCTAAAAATGGATATGCATTTAGAACATCATGTATATGTTTTTTGCATCATGTTGCACCTTGCTTGCATTTAGATATCATGCCTTTAGGATCGTATCTTTAGTCATTTTAACACTCTTTCCCTTATCCTGGTTAAGATTGAAACAGACTCACCCCTGCTTAACAACTATCGTCTAAAACTGGATTCGTAAAATTGCCTAAGTGAATCAGTTTAATACGCCTTGGCAAGCCTTAGGTGTTAAACTTGTTAAAATCGGAAAACTATTCCTCTTTTCTGTTTATTGTTTGGTTAATTACATTTAAGAAATCCATAGTCTGAAACTGGTACAATTCCTTCTCTAAAAGTAGTAATAAACTACATCGCTATTGTATTCTCGCCTAGACATTATGCATTAGGATCTGAAGTTAAAAGACCTTATGTGTGTTTGAGTCGTGCTGATATGTGCATAACTTATGGAGGAATATCTGAGCCTCATATTTGCTTCTATGTGTTTTTCCATATTTGTAGTCCTAATTGTCTTTGCTTGTCGTTTAGAATTTTGTCCTTTAAACCTAGGGGTTCAGCCTAGTACTCCCCTTTTAGGATAGTAGTCTAGCCTCCTCCGGGACTGATAGGATGGGACGGGTAATAGCACGCAATAGAGTTCGTGACCAACGCACGTTTTAAATACCTTCATGGGGTGGGAAAGGGTAGAATAAGGATATGATGACTGGTGCGCTAATACCACGTGTAGCCCCTCTTTGAGGAGTGACATACCGGGTATTGCATTGATGTGGTCCATATTGTTTCAAACCTAGGATGTCTTTATCTCAAATGTCTTACTAGTTCTATCAAAAGTTAATAACTCCGATGCTTATTTGAAATCCCCTCTTATTTGAGCCGTTACTTGCTACTTGCTTATTGTACAAATTCACGAAAACCATTTGGTCAGGAACCACAGTTGTTGATCCTGAGGGGTGCCTAATACCTTCCCCTTGGGATAACTTCAAACCCTTACCCAATTTCTGGTAATGCAAACTAGTCTCATGAGTTAATCCCTCTAGGTGCCCTAACGCACCTTTAAAATAGTTAGGTGGCGACTCTTCTTTTAACCTTCCTCCTTTAAAAGGAGTTGTCAGAATGTCATAAACCTGATCTCCTCTTAAAAGAAAAAGGGGGCGCGACAACCAGTCTTACGACAGTGAGTGCAAATCTTGCTCTCAAGAAGAGTGAGGTACTTGATTTTAGGATCCCACTTAGGTAGCGGATACCCAAAGCCAAGTCCTCTTCTATTGCTACTATGATGTTCCTGTAGCCATGTCAAAGCGTCAAAGGACCTGTTCCATTTGCTAGTTCTATCTAGTTCATGCTTGACCTTGGTTAGATCCTCCTTAAGGACTCTTATCTGCTCATCTCTTTTGTTTAGCTCGTCTTTCATTTTTCCTAGGTTTTCTTCTAATGTGAGTTGTATGTGATCAACTTTGTTTTTACCTGTTCCTTATTTCAGTTTTAGATTTTCAGATCTTAGCTCTAGGACAGTGGTGTCAAGTTCATGAACCTGGTTCTTTAACTCATAATTTTTACTATCACTTTCACTAGCCCTAAGTTCCAGATTTTTGCACTTAGCTTTCAAAATCACACACTCCTTATACAGTTGTTTCTTTTCATTGTGTAAATCCTCAGATTCATTAATGAAATCCAGGAGTAACTCAGATAGCCTTTCTTTAGACAAAAATTAATCTTGTCTTTGAGATGAATTATACTTACCTCAGATTCCTCATAGGATTCTCCAATTTCCATAAGTGCTTGTTCATCTCCATATTCATCATCTTACTCCTCATCTGAACTTTCACCCCAAGAAGAAACCATTGCCTTTGTTGATGTTCTGTTTTTCTTGGGTTGAACCTGTTCCTTCTTCATGTTCCTTCGTTCAACTCTTTCCTTCTTCCATTCAATTTCCCATTGAGGGCAGCTTTTGATGTGGTGATCAGTCTTGCCACACTTGTAACACCCCTCATTGGTTTGTTTTTCAGGAACCCTTGGTTTGTTGTAGCTTCCACTTATTGAAGGAACCTTTGCTCTCATTAGGTACTTCTTGATGTCCTTTGTGATCATGGTAATTTCATCCTCCTCCATATCAGTTTCTTTAGTGATTCTGAATGCCAAACTCCTTTCCTTCTTGTGACCATCCATCTTCATAGTCTGCCTTCTAAGTTCATAGGCAGTGAGATTTCCAATCAGCTCATCCAGTTTAAGAGTTGCAATGTTCTTAGATTCTTGAATGGCTGTAATTTTGCTTTCCCAAGAGACTGGCAAGACTCTTGTCAGAATATTCTCAACCTTGTCTTCTTGAAGAATGACCCGTCCAAGAGACTTGAGTTCATTGGTCAATGTAGTGAACCTTGTATACATCTCTTGGATGGTCTCTTCTTCCTTCATGGCAGTGGTACAAATTTGCAAAGTGTCCCAAATTTCTTTGGAAGTGGTACAACTTTGAATTCTGCTATACTCATCTGGACCAAGTCGACACACAAGCCACTTCTTGGCCTTAGCATTTTTCTCACACTTTCTCAAATCCTCAGCAGTGCAGTTAGCTATAGTCTTTGGCACATCTACTCCTTCAGCAGTCTTCTTCATGGTGGCTAAAGGACCGTCAGTGACTATGTCCCATAGTTCATAGTCTTCTCCAATTAAGTGATCCTTCATCCTATTCTTCCACCAGGAGTAGTACTAGCAATTGAAGAGTGGAGGCCTAGGTGGTGCACTCATATTGATATTTTCCTAAGGTGTTAGCCTCTTCAAGGATAACCCACTCTGATAGCAATTGATGTTTTATACGTCAATACCACACAAGAGGGGGGGTGATTTGTGTGGTGTACAATTTTCGAATGCTGTCGTTATAGAAGGACCTGGTTCTTCTATGTGTTCCAAATCGTACTGTTGGGAATAATAAATGCAAAAAAGTAAAGAACACTAATATTTTAACGTGGAAAACACCTGGCTCAAAAGGTGAAAAAAACATGACCTACTCCCAGTAGGATTTTCCCAAACTCTTCACTATGTCAATGAGCCAAACAAAATTTACAAAATAAACTCTTTTGTAAACCTAAGGACTAACTCTAATCCCTTTGTGGCAAACTAGCCTCTAGCTAATTGCGACAACTTCAAGTTAACTCTAACTTGAATACTGTGTACCTATTACAATTGGTTCTAGATAAAGCTGAAAGATACAATATGTAATCACCTACTACAAACAACTAGACTCAAAAGACAACAGATGTAACTGGTTCTTCGAGTTGGTTCATGTAGCTCCAAATTCGCACTCTCCCATTTGGCTCGAACTGCTTGCAAAATTTCTTCACGAATTTTGCTCTCAATTCTTGATAAATTTCTGCTTTTGTGCGTCTCCATATTATAAGAACAATCTGCAATTTATAGGAGTTAGTAGATAAGGAAATAACTAGAATCCTAATGCAACTCTTCCTTGGTGAAAGAGTTCTAGTCAAACTCAACTCCTAAATCCTTCCTTATCTTAGATTCTGTTCTTATTGAATAAGGAGTCCTTCTCCAATTTCGTTTTTGAAATCCTTCGATCAGAAGATATCTCAATTTTACCAGAATACGTTTATCTCCTGCATGTGCATCTCATGTGCCTTTGAATCTGCTCGTCTATGTCACCTGTGATGGACTTGGTTCATCTCGGAGTTCCTTTGTCAATCTTCAAAAAAATTTCCTTTTTTGGGCCAACATATCCGAGGGTCATCTTTATCGAGCTGCCTTCGTCATCAATACTTATCCAATACTGAACCACCGCACCTCACGGTCTCTGCCAACCGCATTCTTCAATACTTTCTCACAATACTTTGACCCCGAGCAACCGAAGAAACCATGGCACCGACAAACTTAACACATTCCATTCGATCAATGATGACGATATCACATCACAGGTGAATATCCCACCTTTCTTGAAAACACCAAGTCTTACTACTCTATCCATCCAAAACCTGACCATTTATAATCCAAATGCCTTTTCTCTGCCAGAACTAAAATACTGAAATCTCGAAATCACACACTGAGAAGACCTCCCTTCAAGCCATTCATCGCCCCCAACATATGGGCGAGCATTCTACCATCACATCAACACTGCGCGATAACCAACCGTAAGCACCTTAACAACCTTAGCATAACCTCAAAGTTCTCAGAATCACAGCCACGGGCTGAAACAACATAATATTCTTCTGTAGGGCAACAACAACATCCCCAACCAACCACATGGAAATTATCTCGCACCATATCCGTAGCACCATTTAAATCTCTCAAATTCCTGATTCATAGTAAGCGCTTCGCGACGCGTAAGATTGAGTAGGAAGAAACACATGCATAATCCTTAAGGGAATCAAATCGCACGATGAGGAATCAAGAAGGGAAGTACTCCTAACAACCCTGTAGCCTCTCGAAGATAAGTACAGACATCCCCGTACCGATCCTCAAGACACTACTAGACTTGCTCATGACTCGTGAAACTTAAGGGAACCTAGTGCTCTGATACCAAGTTGTTATGAACCAAAATCCATAAGGTCGTGATGGCGCCGGACACCATTGTCAGGCAAGCAAATCATTAAATGGTTTAGTTAAATTTCCTGTTTTAACCTTTTGAAATCATTACCTTTCACTTTACCACGTACTACTTAAATAAAATCCATAAGTAAAAATAACAGTCCAATGCTCCATTTTAATAAAGTACATCGCAAACAAATCCCAGAATCCGGTGACACAAGTACATGAGCAATTTCTAAGAATTTTATAAATTTTACAAAGCTTGTCCCGAAATACAGATTGGACAAGGAATAAAAAAAATAAACGAAATTACAATACATAGAGGAAGACTCTTCCTACTGCGGGTCGTCTCCAAGTGATGCAGCTTGTCTAAGTCTCCAAGTTAGCCATATTGCTATGAAGGTACCTGTGCAACAAAAATGCACAGCAAGTGTAGCATGAGTACGAAAACAACGTGTTCTCAGTAAGTATCCCTCCTAACCTCATATAGGTAGTGATGAGAGATTGAATTAGAAACTTTCTATAAATAAATTAATATCAGGTATAGTAACGAAATGAATCAATACGAAATAAAGTAAAAGTATATATCAAACGTGTAATGACCCGACCTGTCGTTTTGAGAATTTAAACTTCGTTTGGTGGTGTAAGGTCATGAACAACTTCACATTGGGTATATCGACATGCGTGCATGGTTGGATTCAGATTCCGGATAATACGGAGTCGAATTGGAAGAAAATTTTAGTTTTGGAAGCTTATGTGATGGAAGTTGACCGGAGGTTTGACGTTTGTGTAAATGGCCTCGGAATGAGTTTTGGTTAATGTCAACAGCTTTGGGTGATGATTTTGGACTTAGGCTTGCGTCCAGAATTGGTTTTGGAGGTCCGTAGAGTGATTTGAGGTAATTTGGCGAAAGTTAGAATTTCAGCGATCTTGGCTGATAGGTGAAATTTTGATATCGGGCTAGGAATGGAATTCCAGAAGTTGGAATAGGTTCGTAGTGTCATTTGTGACGTGTGTGCAAAATTCCAGGTCATTCAGATGTGGCTTGGTAAGTTTCGGCATCGTTGGCGTATTTTGGAAGTTTAGAAGTTCTTAGGCTTGAATCCGAGGTTGATTCGGTGTTTTGGAGTTGTTTTGGATTTTCTGAAAGTTCGACTATGTTCGAACAGTGATATATGACTTGTGGAATTGTTGGTTGAGTTCCCGAGGGGCTCGGGTGAGTTTCGGATAGGTATGGGTTGTGTTGCGCTCGTTTTTAATGTTTCGGCGTCGTTTCTTCAAGCATAATTGGTACCACATTAAGAAAATGAACTCCAATTTCTGTTTTGATTGAAGCATTAGATCCGTATAATAATTACGGAGCTATAGCAAAAATAATCGTCGAATTTGGACGTCGTATGAGGAAGCTATGCTCATTTTAGTGTCGGAGAAGAGAGCTGGTGCTGGTGTTTCGCATGTGCGAAGTTGGGTCCGTATCCGCGGAGCCGTGCGGAGCCGCAGGTGCACAAAATGGTCCGCAAATGTGGAATTGACAGCTGGAAATGCGCACGTGCGGGTATTTTGGTCGCACCTGCGAAAACCCCTGAGTATAGAAAACCAAACCGCGTCATTTTAGTATTTTGAGCATATCTTGAGTTCTAGAGCTTCGATTGAGGTGATTTTTCTTCTCGTCTTTTCATCGAGGTCCGTATCTAAGTATTATTTTTTCATTTTAATATGATTACAAAAGTTCATTTTTTGAATTAATCCATGTTTTGATTGGAGAATTGGGGGTTTTTATCCAAAACTATTCTAAAAAGAATAATTGGGTTTGAACATCGATTTGGCATCGGAATTTGATGAAATGAGTATGGTTGGACTCGTAATTGAATGGGTGTTCGGAATTTGTAAATTTTGTTGGTTCCGAGGTGCGGGCCCGGGGGTCGACTTTTGGGTCGATTTTTATATTTTTTTAAAGATTGAAACTTTATTATCCGAAATAGTCCTTTACAAGTTTTATGTGTAATTTGAAGTTGTTTTAGTTGATTTTGATCCGTCCGGAAGTATTTTCGCTTGAGAAGTCCATTTTAGAGTACCGGGTTGTCGCCGTCGAGGTAAGTGACTTGACTAACCTTGTGTGGGAGAACTACCCCTTAGGATTGAGTCTTTTATGTTGATCGTAGCCCACGTACACGAGGTGACGAGTGCGTACTCGGACTTATATGCAAATAGGTTTCCTTTCTAGGATTTTAGGTCCTTATGTTCCCCGCGTATGAATTGAAATTTTTTTATATCTGCATCCTTGAATTCTAGTTTCATCTCTTCCTGCTCAAATTAGAAGTTAATTGTTTAGCGTTTCCTTTGCTTCTTATTTGTCTTAATGGACTTAAATGCAGACTTTGCCTTTCCTACCGTTATGCTATATCTTCCTTTATACACTGCTTATTTGACTAAAACTAGTATGATCTCGCCTTACAATTGTTTAACAGTAATTGGAATATCTATACGTTGGTGTCAAGCATGCCCGTGAGTTATCATACATGGCGATTTAGATGATTCTCCCTTAAGTGCCACTTGGGTTTAGTTGATGACCGTCCATGTTGATGATATTTCTTTGGTGTTGCCTATCTATTGAGCATTCGTTCAAGCGGAGTTTATTCGGTGAAGCTAATTGTCTAAGTGAGATTGGTTATAGTTGATTCCCTTGCCGGGATGATTTGGTTTCTTTGGTTGTGAACTTGAATATATAGAATCGTTGCTATGTTTGCCTTGTTTTCCCCTCGTTATGTTGTTCTCTTTGTGCTTGGAATTCCTTCCAGTGGCTACATCTTATGAGTGAGATTTTTCCATTCTTTTGATTCAAGACTTTGTATTGATTTGCTCATCGCACCTTGCATTCTGTCTTTGTTGCTTTTGCGCCTGTTGTGGCAATGTATGTTGTTTTTGTCGCATTCTGGTTGTTCTCTTCAGTGGCTGCCTTGCATTTTTAAATTGGGACTACGGACGAAATTCCAGGAGCTTTCCCCTTGTACTGCATCGCATATTTAAATTGGGACTACAAACGAGATTCCGGGAGCTTTCCCCACTGTACTGCATCGCATATTTAAATTGGGACTACAGACGTATTCCGGGAGCTTTCCCCCTGTACTGCATTGCATGACAAATTCTGAGTTACGGACTGAGTTCCGGTGGTTTTATCATTGAGGAGATTTGGATTAAAAGAGATATATATAAATTGAAATGTATAGCTGAAAAGCAATTATCTCCAGGAAAAGTTATGTCTGAAGGACTTCTATTTCGAAAGTATATTTGAAAAATATTTGTCTTGCAGAAAATTGATATCTGAAAGAGCAGTATTTGGGAAAATTTTAAAGATTCCTCTTTATAAAATTATAAATATACATTCTGGGAAAGTATGTTTCAAAGAAGAAATTTTTCTATTTCGAAATGATTATATCTTTAAAGCTTTCGAAATAAACTCACGATTTTAAGGTTTTCATTCGAAGGTTTGACCAGCTTTATTGAGTTTATTGGCTAAGGCCTGATGTGAATAAAAATTGATGCAGTGTTGAGTTGCTAGTGTTTTTATTGGGTTGTGATTCCCGATATCTGGCTTGCATTCTTTCCATTTTCTTTGCGTGTTTTTATTATGCTGTCCGTTGATCGTAACTGCTGAATATTCTTTCGTATTATTCTATCGTACCGTTATCGAAAAATCTTTAGATTGATATTATGTTTCGGTCATTCTTATATTTATGCCTTTTTACTTGATAGACCAATGGTGTCTTGACTAGTCCTCGTCACTACTCCACCGAGGTTACTTGATACTTACTGGGCACCGATGTGGTGTGCTCATACTACACTTCTGCGCATTTTTGTGTGCAGATCTATGTATCTATTGTAGTAGTTGTGCGGGTTCATTGACGAGGAGATCAAGGTAAACCTGTTGATGCGTTCGTAGGCTTCGGAGTCACCTTCCTGTTTATTTCAACTGTACTTACTTATTTCTAGACAGTTGTATTTAGATTCGGTAGAAAGATTTCGTAGAGCTTATGACTTGTATTTACCGGGTTTTGGGGAAAATGTAAACTCAGTAAAGATTTCTATTATCGAGATTGTTAAAGTTCTTTTATTATTGTTATTGTGGTTAAATGTTAGGCTTACCTAGTCACTAAGACTAGGTCCCATCACGGTACCCAACGGAGGCAAATTTGGGTCGTGACAAAACGGGTATAAATTACACGGTACGATTCCTTCCTTATAATATATTAAGCTCTCAATTTACAATTTACTTCCGTAACCAAAATGTATACATAGATTAGGCTTCACTAAAAGGTTATTATACTTCAATTAAGGGAAAACCCTTAGGTACATTGGCTTCTAGCCAAACATTACGCAAAATTCAATGGGGGTAGTAGGTACATAGGAAAGGAAATGCCGAGGCGTACGACCCGATCCAACATAAAAGTAAACTGTGCACTACCGAGGGTCGAACGGCCCAAACCATAGATGTATCTTTCAATCCGCCGTGGCGTACGACCCGCTCCCCTGAGAGTGTGGTACATAAATCCTGCCGAGGCGAACGACCTGATCCCATAAGAGTGTGGTACATAAATCCCACCGAGGTGAACGACCTGATCCCATAAGAGTGTGGTAGGAAGATTTACCCTGCTCACGAATCATACATGCGGCGCGGTTACACATGAATTATAGAGTTACCCCGCTCGCGAATTATACCTGTGACTCGGGTACCCGCACATAAATAGGCCCATTCAATTAGTAAATCCGGAATTTATCAGGAAATATCTAGCCGAAAAAGGATACATTCTCATTTTACATGATTAAGAAAAATGAATTTTAATCTACCTAATTATCATTTACTAATTCAATGAGATTAGAAATCCTCATTTTACAAACAAAGTTGCAAGTACAGCAAGTAAAGCATGCTAGTGGGTCCTAGGCTACCCGAACATAAGCATAATAGTAGCTACGCACAGACTCACGTTACCTCGTGCGTACGTAGCCCCCACAAATAGTATCACATATTCAATCGGTTCACCTATGGGGACAATTCTCCCTCACAAAGTTAGAAAGGAGACTTACCTCGCTCCGAAATTCTGTAACCGGCCTCCAAGCCCTTCCGACGACTCCAATGGATGCACAACGCCCCAAAACTACCAAATAACGGGCAAAGCAATGAAAATTCACTCTAATATTTGTTAACAATCAAAATTATATAAACTCCTATCTCCGCTCAAGGAATTGCCAAAATGCCCTCAGGCCCACGTACCCGGATTCCGAAATTTCTCAAAGATAAACTCTACCCCTAGCTTTACTAGTTCAAATACACAATTTACTCAAATATTCATGCTCAATTCGTGGCTAAAATCTAAATTACCAAATTTCTAGGTCTTCCCTTAAAATCCCAATTTTATACAAATTCTCATGTCAAATTCCATGTATAAACCTTGTATTAACTTGGAAATGAGTAGAAACAACTTACCTTGACATAGATGACGAAATTCCCCTCTTGAAGCTCTCCTAAAATCGCCCCAACCATGAGAAATATGAGAGAAATGGCAAAAATCACGTTTTAAAACAATACATTGACCAGGCCTTTCTACTTCGCGATCGCAGAAAAACCATCGCGATCGCGAAGGCCAATAGTCAGCTGCCCCAAAACATCCTCTTCGCGATCGCAGACTGTACCATGCGTTCGCGATGAACCACAATCCAGAGCTACGTGATCGCATACCCAGCTTCGCGTTCGCACAGGCCATATGGCCACTTGGCCCAGCTCTCAAATCCCTTCTATGCGTTCGCGTACCTTGCCCCGCGATCGCGTAGAGATCACAACCCAAGACACCGCGTTCGCACTCCCTTCACCGCGAACGCACAAGACAAATTCAGCATCCCTCCATTTTCCTTCTCCGCGATCCCACACAAGGGACCGCGATCGCAGAGCACACCAGATACACCAGAAACAACAACAGCAAAACAGAAAACAAATGGTCCGAACTTGCCCCGAAACACACCCTAGGCCCCCGGGACCTCGTCCAATCACATGACTCAGTCCCATAAAATCCCACGGACTTAATCGAGGCCTAAAATCACATCAAAAAACACCGAAACCACGAATCACACCCAAATCCAAACTTTATGATCTTTGACATTTCAAACTTCCACATCCGATGCCGAAACCTATCAAATCACGTCCGATTGATCCCAAATTTTGCACACAAGTCATATTCGACATTACGGACCTGCTCCAACTTCCCTAATAACATTCCGACCCCGATATCAAAATTTCCACTTCCCGTCGGATTTCTTAAGAGAACCCTTCAATTTTCTATCTTTAGCCCAAATGACTTCAAAATGACCTACAGACATCCGAATTCACTTCCGATCGCGCTCCCAACTCAAGAATATTCATACGAAGCTATTCCCAGACTCAGAATCCCAAACGGACATCAATATCACTGAAATGTGCTTCAAGACAAACTTAGAAAATTCCTTCAAAATGCTGACTTCCACTATATACGCTGAAATGCTCCCAGGTTATCCAAAACCCGATCCGGACATACGCCCAAGTCGAAATCATCATACGAACCTGCTGGAACTGTCAGATCCTGATTCCGAGGTCGTTTACTCCAAATTCCAGTCTTAGTCGATTCTTCCAACTTTAGGCTTCTAAAATGAAAATTTTCCTGTCAATTTGACTCCGAACTTCCCGAAATTAATTTCCGATCACACCTACAAGTCATAGCACCTAAAACGGAGCTGCTCCTGACCTCAAAATGCTGAACGACGCGCTAGAGCTCAAAACGACCGATCAGGTCGTTACATCTGCTGCCCACAAAATCATTATGCTATAGCATAATTGCACCACATAAATGACTTTAGGGGTCATTTTTGGAAATTTTCATATCCGAACCCGTTTTGATAAATACGCTTTGGGGATTCATTTGGGATATTTTCTACTAAATCTAGAGAGAGGTGAGAGCATTTTTAGAGAGGGAATGAGTAATCTAACATCCCAATTACCCAATTTTGCACAAATTCTCAAGAATCAATGAAGCTAATCTCTAGCTCACTATTCTTCCGGGTAAGTCCTACTTCTAAGATTTCATATAGCAAAGATATATTGTGGGGTTAGAAATAGGGCATGCATGTGACACTAAGCTATATTATGTGGGATTAATGAACTATTTTGGGTAGTTCTGGTTGAAATTGGTTGAGGGAAGAAGGAATTTCCATTGTAGGACCTTGTAGTCTATTTCACATAATTATGTGTTTGATGAACTTCCTTAGAGAGTTACACCATGGGAAATATTTCTAAATTATTCAAGGTCTATTATCCAAGGTAACGGGGAGATTGAATAAGATGTCGTTCATCGCTTCGTAGCGGGATAGATGAAGGGGAGGCTCGCCTCCAGTATTTTATGTGATAAGAATATGTCTCCAAGACTTAAGGGTAAGTTTTATCAAATGGTGGTTCCACCGGCTATGCTATAAGGGCCTGAGTGTTGGCCATGTCAAGAACTCCCACGTGTTGAAGATGAAAGTAGCAGAGATGAGAATGTTCAGATGGATGTGCGGGGGTACCATGAGAGATATGATTAAGCATGAAGCTATCCAAGATAGAGTTGGAGTAGCCTACATGGAGGATAAGATGCGGGAGTCGAGGATGAGATGGTTATGTCGCGACCCAATTTCCCTCCGCAGGGTTTCCTGACGTCACCTAGTCTATACGACTAGGTAAGTCTAATGATGTGCGGAAATCAAAATGTAAAACGACACACTAATAGAGGATGAACTAAAAGCAATACTATTAAACTGTGTCGCTCGGCATTTACAGCTTCACTCTGCCCAAAACCCGAAATATCAACAATGTCACAAGCTGTACACTATAGCTCTATACAACG
This sequence comes from Nicotiana undulata, assembly GCA_005239495.1. Taxonomy (NCBI): domain Eukaryota; kingdom Viridiplantae; phylum Streptophyta; class Magnoliopsida; order Solanales; family Solanaceae; genus Nicotiana; species Nicotiana undulata. The sequence goes on from ML284394.1 coordinate 72,523, forward strand.
AAACTAGAAAGTATTTATGTCTAAGTACTATGACTATACTAGAATAAGGAAGGGGACTTAGAAGGTTCTGCGGACGCGGCAGAAATACCTCACGGTCTTTAAATAGCTGTTGCAGACCTCCTAACTCCGGTACTGGGTGCTGGAACCTGTATCTGCACATAGGGAAAACATGCGCAGAAAGGGCGTGAGTAATCCACATTCGGTACTCAGTAAGTTCCAAGCCTAATCCCAGTCAAGTAGTGGCGAGGTCAGGTTGAGGCTCTACTGAGTTTGCAAATAAAATAGTTATAATTTAACAGTTGCAAATAAATGAAAATAATTAACGGAAATTTAAAGTAAAGATAGAAAGAATAATGTAAATTAGCTCTCAACTCAGCGCATCATATAAATTAATAGATAATCGTGCAATGCAATACAGGGGGAAAGCTCCCGGGTCTCAGCCCATAGTCCCGACGAAAATATGCAATGAAGTACAGGGGGAAAGCTTCCGGATCTCGGTCCGTAGTCCCAATATAAATATGCTATGCAGTACAGGGGGAAAGCTCCCGACTCTCGGTCCGTAGTCCCAATTTAAATATGCTATGCAGTACAGGGGGAAAGCTCCTGGATCTCGGTCCGTATTCCCAATTTAAATATGCAGTGCAAGATGTATACCGAATGCAGCGTAATTCAATAGTTTAGGAAAAACAGTAGGCAATATAGAGTAAAATACTTCATCAAGGTTCCAATAGTAGTAGTAAGTGGAAAATCAGGTAAAATCGGTTGACATGTTTAAATCTTAAGTTACTACTCAATTTAAAATAATCACAATAATAATAGGATTGAAAATGAGGTATGACATAGAAAGAACGAAGGAAATCCCGTAAAAATAACCCATGCACGCACCCATCACCTCACGTACATGGGGTTTATATAGTGAAAATCAGTTATAATGCCTAAGGGAAATATCCCCAACACAGAGTTAGGCAAGCCATTTACCTTTACTGCGCTACTCAAACCGATATCACGCTTTTGCCACGAGTATCCGACTCCGGGTTGCCCAAATCTATTCAATTCGATTGCATAATGTAAATATCATTTCAAGAAATCAAAATAACTAATTAATTCGAAGCTAATACGCAAAATTAGGAATTTTGACCAAAACGCCCCTCGGGCCCACATCTCAGAATCGGGTAAAAGTTATATTTTACGGACACCCATTCACTCACGAACTCACTCGAACAAGAATCATCGAAATCCAATGCCAAAACATCCCTAAATCCACAGACTTTTAGCTCGCGAAGGTCTGACATCCTAGGCTTCCGCGTTCGCGAGCCTACGCCCGCGTTCGCGAAGAACAACGCTACCCTTCCCCCGACCTCACCTTAAACCTACGTGTTCGCATCCCTGGGGACGCGTTCGCGTAGAAGCCTTGTCCAGTGCTCCGCGTTCGCGTCTCCCTCTACGCGTTCGCGTAGAGTAAACCCTAGGGCTTATCTATTTACTCTTCGCGTTCGCGAGGGTAGCCCCGCGTTCGCGAAGAGTAACTCAACAGACACCAGACCTGACCCTTAAACACCAGATTGTTCCACTTTGCACACCCCGTTAACTACCCGAAACTCACCCGAGCCCTCGGGACTCAAAACCAAAAACACACACGACTGCCAAATCATCCTACGGACTTATTCAAGTACTAAAACCACCGAAATAACATCAAAATCAATGAATTAAACCTCAAAACTCATAGAATTTTCTTAAAACTTCATAATGCTCAATTATTCCAATATTGATCCGAAACACGTCATATTAAGTCCGTTTTACACCAAACTTTATAGATAATTCACATGACATATATTAAACCCGTCCCGGGCTTCGGAACCATAATACTATCCCGGTAACACGGTTTTCATATTAATTATCATTTTCTAAAACCTTTATATTTTTCAATCATCATCATCATCTTCTTCTTCTTCTTCTTCTTCTTCTTCTTCTTCTTCTTCTTCTTCTTCTTCTTCTTCTTCTTCTTCTTCTTCTTCTTCTTCTTCTTCTTCTTTAGTGATGGAAACCTGCTTACCTTTTTCCTGAGGACCCTCATCCTCCTCTGACAGTGCCTCTTCATCTATCTCCTCCTCATTGGTCTCCCCTTCCTCTGACTCTTCAGTGTGTACATAATCTACCCCAGAAGGGATGTCAATGGGTGCAGGAGGAGCTGGAGTCTGGGAAGTCCCGGCAGTCTGTTGCTCGGGAGCTGTCATCAAGGTAGTGAAATCAAAATATAGCTCAGCAATGGACGTGCCACCTCCCTGCTCTCCTTCCTTTGTCATGAAGGAAGATATATCAAACTCCAGATTTTGCATCTTGTGGAGCTCACCCTTCAGTGCATCGACATCTGTATGGAGCTTTGGCAGGCCTCCAACCTCACCCCGCTCAACGTTTTCAAGCCTCACCTCAATCTGCTTCAGGCGATCCTCATAAGATGTATGTTGCTGTTGGAGTGCTGTCAGGGAGGATTGGATGGGAATCAATGCCTGCCTAATAAGTGTTAGGAGCTCCATCAGTAGCCGGTCCACCTTAGCATTTGTATGCTAAGCTAAGAGACCTAGCCTTGAAAGATTTGGCAGTGCGACATAAGGCTGTGCAATGGTGGCCTGTGGAGTGGCTGTGGATGCCACCGTGGCCTGAGGAGAGGCAGGTGTCTGAGGATCTGAAATGTCTGTGTCAGCTAGAATAGGAATCTGAATCTCTGTAGGAACAACAACCTCCTTTTCCACTGCGTCACTAATGCGTGTGATATCAATATCCTTCAGCGCTTTCACCATTTTGTCATGATGTGGCAACGGAAGGACTTCCACAACATTATAGAGAGTTGTGATCAAGAACGGGAATGGAAGTGATGTGTCCGTCTGGTAAGTCTTTACCCCCAACTCTCGGAAGATAATCTCTCCCACATCATCTTGATACCCGTCATAACGCATGCAATGCGAATGGATTTCTCAATGTTAATATCAGTTTCATTCCTGGACGGTATCAGGTGGGAAGTGACAAAGCTGAGCCAGTACCGACCCTCCCGTGTGAGATCTTCTTTGTAAATTTTGTGGGTAAGGTCAATCCAGGATGGGGTCCCCTTGGCTATCACTGAGGCTTTCCAAGAACGCTCACTATCCTTGTTGGCTATATTGGTATCGTACTCAGCTGTTCCAGGATGCCAGTCCGCAAAGTACAAATCATTTATGGTGCCCTTGTCACATAACACCTGCTTCCCTTGAACTAGGACTATTTCACAGAAGACCTTGTTCCGCTGACCTGGAGGCCCCATAGGATGCGTAGAATTCCCGCACAATGTTTCATTAAAATCCTTAGGGACCTCTGTGAAGCATTCCCGGTTCCGTGCCTTAATGTTCTCCAGTATGTGGAGATAGTGCTCCTGTAACTCGTTCAGGCTCAGTTGTTTCTCTTTCAGGATCTTTCATTTGTTAAGCCCTTCTTTATACAGGCTCATGGAGCCTTTGACCCCAAAACAAAGTTGTAGATCCTCCCTTTTTTTGCTTCTTGCCTCAGCTTGTAAGTCCACTGATGGCAAGGTCTCCTCCTCATCAGACTGGGAGGGTTGTTCAGCAGTAGGTCGGGATGTTTCCGGTCGTGAACGCTTGGCCTGTTGTGCATGTTGGCCGGTGGAAGCCCTTTTTTGTCCACGAGCAGATGGGGAGAGAGTTGCAATAGATTTCCTGGGTGCCATTTCTACACAGAAATTTTGTGTGAGCGACATAACAGACATAAGAGATACATATTGCAAGGAAATCAGAAAATGCAATGGGTTCTGCGGTCGCATAACCACTATGCGAACCGCAAAACCCATCGCAAAATTGTATGTCTGCAGAATGAAGTAAGTTATGAGATGGGTTATGCGATCGCATAACCACTATGCAGTTTGCATAAACATCGCAAAACTGTGTACTCAGAAGGACCAACTCATTATGCAATCGCAAAACCCACCGCAAAGAAGGGTTTGCGACCGCAAACTTGTCGCAACCAAAGTTTTAAACTAGGCTACAACCTGCCCAGGTTTGCTGTCCGCATAATACTTATGCGAACGCAAAATCCTCCGCATTTTGTCAGTACATCAAGTCACCTAGGGTTTCATTTTCGGCCACTTTGCGGGCCGCAAAAGTCATCATCCTCAAGGTTTATCTCCACCCTTTACAATGGTTCTTCCTAACTCACTACCCAACCAATTTCTGTTCAATTAGACCTTAAGGGTACCATGTTACGAGCAAATGAATCACTACTAAAAAATCAGGTTTTAGCGACGGACAAATTCTGTAGCTAAATAGAAAAATCCGTCGCTAATCTCATTTAGCGACAAATTAGCAACAAATTATCAAGAAATACTATTAGCTACAAGCATATTAGCGACGGCGTTCGTAGCTAATTTCAATTTTTTGTTTGTAGTGAATATAGAGACACCCAAGACGAACACAAACGGAAACAATCACAAAACAAAAATAAAAATAAAAATTACAGAAAATGAAGAGGGGAGGAAGACATACCAGACGTAGAAGAAGAGGCTTGAATTAGACGATCTTGGTTTCGATCACTTGATTCGGTGTTCAAATGACTAACTTATGATTAGTCGTTTCCCCCTCTTGTTTTTTTTGTTTTGCTTTGTTTTAGTGTAATGTGTGTGCATGTGAGTGTCTGCGTGCAAGTGAAGGAGTGTATGCAAAGAGAGTGAGAGTCTATACTTGGTGGATATGCGGTGGTTAAGTGTCCGCATAACACATTATGCGACCGCATAAATGTTATGCGGTAGGGTCAGGTCAGGTTGCTTACCTCCAATATGCGAAGCACTTTTGCGGTCGCATAAGTGATATGCGTACCACAGAGTGCAACCTTCACCGCATTTTTACATGCAAAATTCCAACAAACTCTCCAGGTTTGCGATCACTATTCGGTTCGCATAGTCAATATGCGACCGCATAGTTGTAGCAAACTTCCTTGAGTGATTTTTCTTCCCTTTCTTTGGCATTTTCACCATGTTTTATGACCTTTTGGACCACCTGCACTCACACACACGTCAACTTGCTCAATTTAATCTACCTAACAAAAATAAAAATTAAAAAACAAAAAGAATGTTTCCACACATGGGTTGAGCGCTTGATTTAACGTCGCGGCACGACGAAGTTGGCCCCTTTTTGGGCTTACTCATTTGTCGGGTATGGACCATCTTTGAGAGTCAACTGTTCCACCAAGTGTTTTCCTCCATCTGTGCCCAGGTAGTGCTTGACTCGCTGGCCATTCCATTTGAAGGTTCGGAGTCCATCATCTGACTCTAATTCCACAGCTCCAAAAGGGGAAACATTTACCACTTTGAACGGACCGGACCACTTCGATTTGAGTTTGCCCGGAAACAACTTAAGTCTTGAATTGAAAAGAAAAACCAAGTCACCCGACTTGAACTCCCTCTTCAAGATCTTCTTGTCATGGACGAACTTCATTATTTCCTTGTAAACAGCTGCACTCTCATAAGCATGGAAACAAAATTCTTCCATTTCATTGAGTTGTGTCATTCTCATATTTGCAGCTTCGGCCCAGTCCAGGTTCAACCTTTTCAAAGCCCACATGGCTTTGTGTTCCATCTCTACGGGTAGATGACATGCCTTGACAAAGGCTAACTGGTATGGGGAAGTTCCGATAGGGGTCTTGAACGTTGTGCGATATGCCCACAACGCATCATCTAGCTTCCTTAACCTGTCGGTCCTGTTTGCATTGACAATTTTTGCTAGAGTATTATTTATCTCCCGGTTGGAAGCTTCAACTTGGCCACTTGACTAAGGATGATAAGGTGTGGCCACCTTATGCTTAACACCATATTTCTCTAGTAGCCCGGTGAAAGCCTTGTTACAAAATGAGATCCCCCATTGTTAAGAATGGCTCTAGGAGTGCTAACACGTGTGAATATATTTTTCTTTAAAAATGCGGTCACACTCATTTCCTCATTATTCGAAAAGGAGATTGCTTCAACCCACTTGGACACATAGTCCACTGCTACTAAGATGTATTTCATAGCATACAAGCTCATAAAATGACCCATAAAATCGATCCGCCACACGTCGAAGATTTCGACCTCCATCACAAAGTTCATCGACATCTCATGCCTCTTAGAGATTGACCCTTGCCTTTGACATTGGTCACAAGATTTTACCATTTGATTGGAATCATCCTAGATCGACGGCCAATAATAGCAACATTCAAGTACCTTCGCCGCCGTTCGATTGCCCCCATGATGACCCCTAACCGGCGAGTCATGGCATGCCTTAAGAATTGGCATAATCTCCTCTTCTGGAACACACCGCCTAAAGATGTTACAACACAAATGCGGAACAAGAATGGCTCTTCCCATTAGTATTGACGACACTCTCTCAAAAACGTTTTCTTCTGATAAGCTTCCAATCCATCCGGAATGAGGTCGCTAACCAAGTAGTTAGCAATATCGGCGTACCAAAGGGTAGATGAAGAAGACAATGCCAGTATGTGCTCATCAGGAAAGGCATCATTTATGTCAAGATTCTCCTTCGGTCTACCGTCTTCTTCGAGCTTAGACAAATGATCTGCCACTTGATTTTTTGTGCCCTTGCGATCCTTGACCTCAAAGTCAAAGTCTTGAAATAAGAGGACCCATCGGATTAGTCTTGGCTTGGCATCCTTTTTTGCCATGAGATAGCGAAGAGCAGCATGATCAGTGTAGACTATCACCTTGGACCCCAACAAATAAGCGCAAAATTTTTCAAAGCCATAGACAATGGCAAGAAGTTCTTGCTCAGTCACAGTGTAATTCAGTTGATCACCATTGAGAATCTTGCTTGCATAATAGATGGGATGTAGAACTTTGTTATTCCTTTGGCCAAGCACTGCTCCAATAGCTACACCACTGGCGTCACACATGAGATCAAATGGAAGAGACCAATCCGGTGTGACAATAATGGGTGTTGTGGTGAGCTTCTCTTTTAGTTCCTCAAATGCCTTAAGGCATTTTTCATCAACCACAAATTTGGCGTCTTTTTCAAGGAGTTTCCACATGGGATTTTCAATTTTCGAGAAGTCCTTGATAAAGCGCCGATAGAATCCGGCATGCCCCAAAAAGCTTCAGACACCTTTAACCGAGGTTGGTGGAGGAAGTTTGGAAATGATTGCAATTTTTGCTCGGTCAACCTATATGCCATTTTTAGAAATTTGGTGGCCCAAGCAAATGCCTTCATCCACCATGAAGTGGTATTTCTCCCAATTTAGCACAAGGTTGGTTTCCTCACATCTTTTGAGCACTTGTCTAAGGTTGTCAAGACAATGCTCGAAAGAGTCACCCACCACTAAAAAGTCATCCATGAGCACCTCTAAAAAAATCCTCCACCATGTATGAGAAGATGGACATCATGCATCTTTTGGAAGGTAGCCGGAGCGTTGCATAGACCAAACGACATCCGACTAAAAGCAAAATTCCCATATGGGCATGTGAACGTTGTCTTTTCCTGGTCCTCCAATTCTATGTTGATTTGGTTGTAGCCGGAATATCCATCAAGGAAGCAATAAAATGACCTTCCCGCTAGCCGATCAAGCATTTGATCAATAAAAGGCATAGGGAAATCCTCATCAATAATATCTATGATCGAGATCCCTTCATATGCATTCGGCAACTTCAACCTCTTACTAGCTTGGAAAGTGACTTCTTCATCATTCACTCGGAACTTGATTTCATTTCGTTCCGAGTCCATCAAAGCTCTTCCCGTGGCAAGGAATGGTCTCCCCAATATGATAGGAATTTTCTTGTCAACCGCACAATCAAGGATAACAAAGTCGGCCGAGAGAAGGAACTTCCCACTTTCACAAGGACATCATCAACAATGCCCACGGGTCTCTTGATTGAACGATCGGCCATTTGCAATCTCATACTTTTAGGTCTTGGCAAACCCAATCCCTTTTGATTGTAAATAGAAAGAGGCATAAAGTTGATGCTAGACCCATTGTCACAAAGTGCCCTTGCAAAATCTCTCAATTCGATAGTACATGGGATGGTGAATGCTCCCCAATCTTCCTTCTTCTCAACGGTTGTTGTAGAAATAATAGAGCTAACCCAGTGAGTCATACTCACCACTTCATTCTTGGTAGATCTCTTTTTGGTCATCAAGTCCTTTAAGTATTTGGCAAATCCCAGCATCTCTTGGAAGGCCTCCAAGAATTGAATGTTCACCGACAATTGCTTTAGAATATCATAAAACTTCTCAAACTTGCAATCATCTACCCTTCTTGCAAGCCTTTGAGGGAATAGAGGATTAGGTCGAGGATTTGGTGGAGGAGCTTTTGGGGTCTCCTTCACCTTTTCCCTTACCTCTTTGTGCCTTGCTTTTTGAACTTTCACCTCTTGGGAGGGCTTCTCACTTTCAACAACAACCAGCACTTCAACTCGTGCCTCAACTTCTTGCTCAAGATCATCTACTTCAACCACTTTTTCATTTTCATCTTGAAGTACTTTCCCGTTTCTAGTAGTAATAGCCATGCAATGAGAAGATGGACCGCTCACATTCCCCTTTGGGTTGACAATTATATAACTTGGAAGGGTACCTTTGAGCTTTGGATTTTGTTCTCTTGACAAGTCTCGCATTTGCATTTCAAGCTTTTGTATAGAGGCGGTATGTGACCCCACTACTTCAGGCATGTTTTTCATTGTAGCATCGCCTCTCTCTTGATTTTGCAAGAGTTTTTCAAGAATTCCTTCCAACTTGGATTTATTTGAAGGACCCTCTTTGTAGTATTTCCCCTTCGGTGGAACATAGGGGTTGGAACTCCGGTTGGAATAATTGCTATTGTTGTTGTTCCAATTACCTTGACTCGACCCACATTGGTCATTGTGCCAATTTTGTTGGCCTTGCCCTTGCGGGTTTGGCCTCCATTGAATTTGTTGGCGATACCCACCTTGAGAATTATGAACATAGTTGGCCTCTTCGAATTCTTGATTTCCCATTGGTTGCATGTCTTCCACAACATTTACCTTCTTTGTTTGATTTTTCGTGAACATATTGGTTAGCACATCAATGTTTGTGGCAAGACCAACAATCAATTGGTCTCTATCTTGGTTTTATTTGATCATGTCGTTTAGAGAGGGAGTACCATAAGAAATTCCACCACTGTCATCTTCAGAGTGCCATGCTTGATTGTGTTTGGCCATTTTGTCTAGAATCTGTGTAGTTATGGGAAATGACTTGTCCATGAAAGATCCGTCGGCAACGTTTTTAGCTATGGACTAGGACAATGGATCTAAACCCATGTAAAATTTCTCCATCAAGATAGTATCTGGAAAACCATGGTTAGGTGACCTCACCAAGTACAACTTGAATCGATCCCACGCTTCATGTAAGTATTCTCCTGGTAGTTGTTTAAAGAACAAGATTTTATCTCTAAATTCGGACTTCTTGCTATGTGGGAACCACTTTGACAAGAGGCACGCACAAGTTCAGGCCAAGAAGTGATAGATTGAGGAGGTACACACCCAAGAAATTTCTAAGGTGTTGCGTTGGATCATCATCTGTAGAGTTCCTGAATAATCCTTCTGCCTTAAGCATTAGGATCAACCCATGCTCTACTTAGAATGTGACAGCTTCAACCCGTGGAGGGAGAATAACGTTGGTGTCATCAATGTATTCCTTAATGTCCGCAAAGGGATTCTCCTCTTCATCATAGTCGGACATTCTTACCTAGCACACCAAGTAAAACAAGCAGAGTGTGATGGAACAGAAAAGATATAAAGTAAAGTGCACACTAGTTAGTAATTTCAAAACTGTATTCTCCGGCAACGGCGCCAAAATTTGATACGCTCAAATTAAACCTTAAAATAGTGTAAAGAGATCTATTTCAAATATAGTAACCCAACTAGGTTGGGGTCGAATCCCACATGGAATAGGCGTGAAAAAGTTACTTGAGTAGTGTGAAACTTAACTTAAATCGTATTTCTATTCCGTTAGCGTAACAAGAGTATGGTAATTGAGTGAAGCAGTAACAAGTATGATTATATAAAATTGTAACTAATTTTATTAACTAAACCAAGGTTATGTCCCTTCTAATGAAATGTTATGCTGCCGGTGTTAATATGATATATTTCTAATGGAAGGTCCTTATGATATGCAAATGATTTCTAGATGACTACCCAATATTTTTCAATAGTTGGGTAGTATTTCCTCTTTATAACTTTTCAAAATATAAAAGAGTTGCAATTAAGAATAATCAATTTATGCCAAATAAAACCCACTTATTCCTAAGCGATTCTATTAAACAAGGTTTAACGCCTTGAGTTTTTTATATTTACTTCTACCAAACCCTAACTCAACTTTTCCAAGTAAAGAAAGAATATAATGGCATTTGTTAATGTTTGCAACCACCAACAATAAATGAAGAATGAGAAATAAATATATATCAACCAACCATTATATATATATATTCAATGTTAAACACCCATTAACATTACACCCATTTAGGGTCCAGTACCTTAGTATTTAAAACTNTTACACCCATTTAGGGCCCACAACCTTAGTATTTAAAGCTAGCTATGCATGCTAAAATACAAACAAAGATGAGAATATTTAATGTCATAATGCTTACAAAGTGCAATATTCTTCACTCTCAAACTTCCAAAAGATGGTAATATTCAAAGCTTGGATTGTAGCTCCTTTTTTAGACAAGATGCCCCCACCAAACCCTAATAAATCTATTTATAGTGGGCTAAAAGCCAGGGCCAATTTCGGAAAAAAATACCCTTTCAGGCACACTATGCGACATCATATCTGTCACATAACAGACATGCGGTTCGCATCTTCTCAGACCTAGGTTCCAGGTAGTCGTCACATATGGATTATGCGGTCCGCATTGTTGATATGCGACCGTATTTTGCCATTGCATTTCAGGGCTCATCAACTTCTACTGGAGGTTTGTGATCCCTTATGCGGCCCGCAGACTTGGAGTATCGAGGAACGAAATTGAGGCTGGAAGGGGAGCTTCATTCGGGCGAAGACCGAAGATATAATCCCTCATGAGTTTATGCCATTCTCCGAGAAGTGAAATGCATCACGTAAGTGTACTCTTTAGTTAAGTGTCGAGTTTTTCTTTATTCCCTTTCTCACTATCAGCATTCGTGATCGTGTAAGTGTTACTAGGGTTCTCAATGTGGTCCCCAAGATCAAGGAGTGGATCAAAGGCATTTGCAAGCAGCTGTTGTATTTTGAGCGCTCGTGATGCAAGCTTTTGAAGGGCCGATGGGAAGCCCATTCTCATGGTAAGGCTCTTCTTAGAATAGTTATTATTACGCCCCAAACATACATAACACTCGCCCTTTCTCTTTCCTTTGTAGGTTTGCCTAAGACCACTGAACTTAGGCCGCCGAAAGGGAGAGAGGATGCGTCCCTACCCGTTGATCCCTCTATTTACGGGACAGCCTGGGGTTGTCGCCAAGGAAAAGAAGAATAGGAAAAGAAAGTTCTCGGACTCGGAGGGATCCGAGGTAAATATAAAAAAGAGGTCATCCACTCGGACCCGCAAGTCCAAGAACAATACTGGGTTGGGGGTACCGGACTTCGATTCGCTTTACCGGCTCAGCGATGAGCCTGAAAAATATGATATCTTTTTTTCCCACAGATTGAACCTTGCTGGGGAGCAGGCGAAAAATGAGTAGAAGATCCATGAGGCCGACCTCCCTCCGACTTGAGAGGACGAGACGGAGACGGAGGTTGAGACCTCCCAAGAAGTCGCTTCTGCTTCGAAGGAGGCACCTGGTGTAATAAACATCACGGAGACGCGCTCCTACATCGATTTCATGCTTGAGGAGGTCCAAACAGGAAAAGAGAAGTCAAATGAAGGGGTTCATGGCACGGAGGACCCTCTTCACTCCAAATTTTATGGCATGGACTCATCCACTTAGGAAGATTGTTTTGGGATGGGCGAGTTGGAGGTCCCGAAGAAAGACGTGTCTTCAGAAACTAACAGGCTGAGTTCGACCCCAAAATTGGTGAAGAAGTTTCTTTCTCTGTGTGTGGACCCTGGTCGTAAGAGAACAATCAATTTTACTCTCCAGAGTACGCTCGAGTTTTGTCTGCTCCCGTGGGCAAAGCCAGCTACCTCCGATGCCTGGTGACTGAGGAGGACCAGTCAAAGATGAATGGGGTGGGCATGCCGTGTCTCTTCAACGAGGCTCAGCAGGCGCTGAACCGGGTAAGGAATAAATACCCCTTTGTGGATTACACTTAAGTATAAATATCTCTTATTTTTTTTGTTGCTTTGCAGGCCTTGGTGCTTCACGATGAGAGCTTCCTAAAGTTACGCTCTAAGATTATCGAGCTCGAGTTGAAATTTATGGAGCAGGATCGAAAGAAGGATATGTACAAGCTCCTTAGTGAGCAACAAGACGGGGTCATCAAGGACCTTCAGGCCGCGCTGGATATGGCTTAGAAGGAAACTTCGACCCTGAGGCGGGAACATACTGACCCGGTCGAAAAGGTAAAGGTCTTGGAAGTTAAAAATGAGGAGCTAGCCGTGGTAGCTAAAAACAAAATCTCTAAGGTCCAACAGAAGATCGACCAGCTTCCAAATAGAGATGAACGATGTCCAAGCCATGGCTGATGGGTGGAAGAGAAAAATGGACTTGTTGGCCTTAGAGAAGGAAACTGCCAAGTTGAAGCTCGCGTCATTAAAGGTTCAGCTTTGGGTGGTGAAGGAGAAAGCCGGCAAATGGTCTTAGCTGAATGACAACCTCCGAGCACAACTGAGCTCGGTTGTCACAAAACGGGATGCCCTCGGTATGGAATTTGAGGCACTGAAGTCCAAGTTGGATACAATCTCCGCCAACACTGATGAAATGGTGGCCTAATATAAGGCCGATGTGGAGGTAACCGAAGTCCGCCTAAAGGCAAAGATCGAATATATAAATTGGTTATCTCGTAGAGAGACCCTCGAGGAGATCCACACCCGAGGTTTTGACATGTCGGCCGAGATAGAAGAAGCTAAAAAATCCAAGGCCGAGGCGAAGAAGCTTTTCGATCCTGAAGGTGCCGAACTCTTTGAAGGTTCCGACGGCTCTGGCGAAGAGTCGGGCCTTGGTGAAGATCAAGCGTAAGTGCCTTACTACTTTTTTAGTTTTTTGTCTTATGTACATTTTTTGTTAATTTTGAGGCCGTTTTATTTGGGTTTTTGTAATTATATTCCGAAATATATACAAGATTTTCCCTTTATGGAAACATCAAGTCTTCTCTTTTTCAGTACCTCTTCATAATTTTTATTATTGCAATGTTTCTAATTCCTTAGCATAGAATCAAATATAGTAATAGGACGTCTGATTTTTAAAGGTCTTGACGGAACTTGGCTTTGATACAACTTTGTTTGCTCGAGGCTTTGAAAGCTCAGTGTGACTGGAAGTTTTTTCAAGATACTTAAGTGATTTTAGACGATGCTTTTGTAGAGAGTAACCTTTCAACATGTTTCAATTTTTTTTATAAAGGTCTTACTTAATGATTACAAGCTTCAGACGTCTCCGAGCCATTTTAGGGCGGCCGTAGCCTTTTATATTTTGGCACCACCAAATGGGTTTGATGCCTCCTTGATTTAGTGGCTCTGGTTGTCCGGACGTTTTGACAATCCCCGAGTGGGCTATCCCTTAGGCTCGATCGTCCCCGAGTAGGTGTAGTCTTTGGGCTCGAGAGTCCCTTATAGGGGTAGCCCAAAGGCTCTTAGGATCCGGAATTTAGGGGGAAACATGTGTAATAGCAAGGCAGAACATTCATTTCTATGTGTAAAGTACATTATCGAAAGCGTGTAAAATCTTGTATCATGGCTAATGTGGACGATGTAGGCACGGTTCAATCGATCGTTTGACCCTTACAATAAATCCTAACCACCGAGCCTTAGTTTCTCACATATAAGATTTTCTTCTTTCCTTGTTAAAAGTTTCCTTGCTAAAAACCTTAATCCGAGTGTGATGGCCCCAAGTATTCGAGGTTGAACTTGAGAGGGATCGAATACTGTTGATGCGCAATGAACGCCCATTGACTCAAGTTTGAGATCGTCTTTCGAATCTAAGTTAGCCCGTGTTACTGTTGCCATGTTAAAAACCTCACCAAAAACCCCATTTTGGGACAAAACCGGTTCAAGGAAAAAAGAGTGCAATGCGTGCATTCTGACCTATTAGTCACATTCTCCCTAGGCCATTGCGTGCAAGTGCTAGTCTAATTCATAAAATTATTAAAGATTAATTGAGATCGTACCTCAACAATAATACCGCTTTAAGTGAGTTACGTTCCAGTTGTTCGGTAGTTGCACACTGTTCCTGCTTCAAGTTTGTATGAGCCTTTGTCGATGTTTTGATGACTCGATACGGTCCTTACCAATATGGTTGCATCTTCCCCTTGTTCAAGTCTCAGGTGTGTAATGTTACTTTTCACAACACCAAGTCCCCGATCTTGAAGTGTCGAAGGTTGGCTCTTCAGTTGTAGTATCTTTCTATCCGATGTTTCTGTGCGGCCAACTGGACTAGGGTGTCCTCATGCCTTTCATCCAATAATTCCCGGCTCGTGATCATGTCCTCTCCATTCGACGCTTCGATCGCATATTGGAACCTGAGGCTCGGTTCTCCCACTTCGGTCAGTATCATGGCTACGACATTGTAGACCACTGAGAACATGGTGGCCCCGGTTGGGATAGATTTTCTTCCATTTCCCTTTGGCATTAGTCAACTTCTTTTTTAGGTTTTGGAGAATGGTCTTGTTCATAGATGCTGCTTGTCCATTTCAACTCGGGTGGCGAGGTGTTGATAGTATTTTCTTAATCTTGTGATCCTCGAAGAACTTATTTACTTTGATGCTGACGAACTGTTTCCCATTGTCGCATATGATGTAACCGGTATCCCGAATCGTCATATTATGTGGCCCCAAATGAAGTCAATGACTTCTTTTTCCTGGACTTTCTCGAACACTTGAGGTTCGACACATTTAGAAAAATAATCGCTCATGAATAGTATGAATTGAGCCTTACCAGGAGCCCATAGCATGGGACTGACGATGTCCATTCCCCATTTCATGAACGGTTATTGGGACAAGACCGAATAGAGTAGCTCTCCCGGTTGATGGATCATCGATGCATCTCTCTGGCAGCTGTCGCATCTTAGTACAAAGTCCTTCGCGTCTTTCTCCATGTAGATCCAGTAGTAGCCAACCCTGATTAATTTTGAACCATATATTACGCTCCCGAATAGTTCCCCCAAGTGCCTTCGTGAACTTCTCTCAAGGAATACTTGGTATCTCCCGGTCCCAAGCATATGGCTAGTGGACCATCGAACGTTCTTATGAACAGCAGACAAGATAAATTATAGAGTTAGCACCCCGATCCCTTAATAATTGCTTTTCCCACGTTTATATTTGCTTATAGTACTTGTCGGAATGATTAGTTGCGAATTTCGGAGAGTATTTGGGCCCCTAGTCCCTATACGTGAGCTTAAGCTTTAGAAATCGGATTGTAGCTAGAAATGTGTGAAGACGGATCCGAAATGGAATTTCGTCAACTCCGTTAGCTCTGTTGGGTGATTTTTGGGTTAGGAGCGTGTCCAAAATGTGTTTTTGAGGCATGTAGTAGATTTAGGCTTGAACCGACGAAGGTTAGAATTTCGACGATTTCGGCCGATAGGTGAAATTTTGATATCGGGCTCGGAATGGAATTCCGAGAGTGGTTGTAGGTCCGTAGTGTCATTTATGACCTGTGTGTAAAATTTGAGGTCATTCGGATTAGTTTTGATTTGTTTCGGCATCAGTTGTGGATTTTGGAAATTTCATAAGTCCTTAAGCTTGAATCCATGCATAAATTGTGATTTGGTGTTGTGTGATGTGTTTTGAAGGTTCGACTAAGTTTGGATGAGGTATTAGGACTGGTTGGTAGTTTTGGTTGAGGTCCCGGGGACCTCGGGGATGTTTCGTATGCTCAACGGTATGGTTTGAACTTAAAAACCAGCTGAAGCACTGCTGGTTCTGGTGTTTCGCACATGCGGAAGGGGAGTCGCAGGTGCAGACACGCAGGTGCGGATGGGAGCCTCGCAGGTAACGATTCCTAATCCTATTTCACTTGTATATCATTAATCCATAGCAGTTTCTTCAATCTAATTAAGGAATTTGGGTGAAAAATTATAAAAATGGGATGAAAGTTCCCCAAGTAGAAATCTGAGAATTTAATGAGATTTTGACATCGGATTTTGATGATTCTTGTTCGAGTGAGTTCGTGAGTGAATGGGTGTTCTAAATTTGTAACTTTTACCCGATTCCGAGATGTGGGCCCGGGGGATTTTTGGGCAATTTTCCTAATTTTGCGTATTAGCTTTGAACTAGTTAGCTAGATTGATTTCTTAAGGTGATATTTACATTATGCAATTGAATTGAATAGATTTGGGCCATTCAGAGGCGGGTACTCATGGCAAGAACGTGGTTTCGAATTGAGTAGAGCAATCGAGGTAAGTGGCTTGCCTAACTCTATGTTGGGGACCTTCCCCTAGGTTGTTTTTGATATAATTGTTGTGTGGGCGCTGTGTACGTGAGGTGACGAGTACGTACACGGGCCATTTCTGCAAATCCCACTTTTCCTTCAAAAATTGTACAATGCCTTGTCCTTCAATTTTCATCATTTCTACATGTTTAATTGTTCATCTTAGATTAGGGAAGCATGCCTATTGTCTTTATATTGAATTGCTTAATTGACACTTTGTGCGCCATGTTTAGCTAGTTTTCCCTGCTTTCCTACATGTATCTAGATGTACTGTTAGAATTGGTGTTTATTTGGTATTTACTTCATGTTGCATATTTAAATTGGGGACTACAGACTTATTCTGGGAGAACCCCCCTTTACAACATATTTAAATTGGGGACTACGAACGTATTCTTGGAGATCCCCCCAGCACTGCATATTTAAATTGGGGACTACGGGCGTATTCTGGAATATCCCCCCTGTATTGTGTGATTATATTTGGAACTACGGGACAGTATCCCGGGAGTTTCCACTGTGAGATACATTGTGTTGAGCCGAGAGCTCCATGTTGTTGTTTACTTCAAATTATTCATTTTGAACTGTTTACTTTAGAATTTATTTCTTTTCCGCACTATTTAAACTGCAATTTATAAATCCAGTAGAGCCTTAACCTGACCTCGTCCCTACTTGACTGGGGTTATGCTTGGCACTTACTGGATACCGAACGTGGTGTACTCATGCCCTTTCCTGAACATGTTTTTCGTGTGCAAATCCAGGTTCCAGCTCTCAGTCCCGTGGCTAGTGGTCGTCGTAGTTGCTTGAGGATACCGTAAGGTAATTCTGCCGCGTCCGCAGAATCCTATGAGTCACCTTCCATTCCAGTTATATTGATACTTTTATGTATTTCTTTCTTGTTGTATAGATCTATTACAGTTTAGATCTTCTGACTTAAAAGTGACATTCCGGGTTTTGTGAATTTTGCTTGTACATGCCAAGTGGCGATGTTTTATTTAGTAGATTTTCTATACCCTGTCTTTACTTCTTATAAAGTTTAATATCTTCCGCAAATTTAGGCTTACCTAGTCGTAGAGACTAGGTGCCATCACGATACTTTTCGGAGGGTAAATCGGATCGTGACAAATTGGTATTAAAGCATCTAGGTTCATAGGAATCACAAGTTACAAGCCGGTTTATTAGAGTCTCGCGGATCGGTGCAGAGACGTCCGATTCTATCTTCGAGAGGCTATGTAACTGTTAAGAACAATCATATGCTTGGAATTCCTTGTCGCGCGAGTTATTGACATCAAAAATTTCTAAAACTCTAATCTACTCTTGCTCACACATGGTGAGGACCCATACCAGACAGACCGATGATCAAGCACTCGAGCCCCTAGCCCGAGCCGCCATAGGCAGGGGCAGGGGTAGAGAACGAGCACGCGGTGAAGCCCGAGCACCGAGCAGAGATAGAGGAGCCCCCGACAGCTACAGTTAGAGGGGCACAGGTGGTCCCTACTGTTACTCCAGCCCTCCAGGAGACTTTGGCTCAGTTCATGAGCGCTTTCAGCACTTTTACTCAGGCGGGACTACTCTCGATAGCTCCAGTCACATCTCAGGCTGGGGGAGGGGCACAGACTACCGCAACCCGTACTCTTGAGCAGAGGGTCCATGCTGGGAAGGTTCCAGAGTATATTCCTATACCCCCAGCGTCTCCAGCTCAACATGATGCTAGGGTAGCTGCTTCTGAGGCAGAGTAGCTTAGACTTGAGAGGTACAAGAAGTACTACCCACCTATTTTCAGCGGACTAGCTTCAGATGACGCTCTGGGTTTTCTTGAGGAGTGTCATTGCATTCTCCACACTATGGGTATTGTCGAGACGAGTGGGGTTTCTTTCACCGCTTTCCCATTGAGGGGAGCGGCTTATCAGTGGTGGCGTGCCTATGAGCTGAGTAGTGATGAGGCAGCTTCACTCACTTGGGCTCAGTTCTTAGAGATGTTTTTACTTGAGTTTGTCCCTCAGAGCCTCAAGGATGCTTGGCGTGCAGAGTTTGAGTAGTTACGCCAGGGTACTATGATTGTGTCGCAGTATGCAGTCGGTTTGACTTGGCTCGGCATGCACCGGTCTTGGTTGGCACGGTCAGAGAGAGAGAGTTCGACGCTTCATTAAGGGACTCCACCCCGATATTCGGACCAGTATGGACAGAGAGTTAGAGACAGGTATCACTTACCAGCAGGCAGTGAGTTTTGCCCGAAGGATTGAGAGCATGTTGGCCCGGGACAGAGAGGAGAGGGAGGCCAAGAGGTCTCGAGAGACTGGAAAGTACTCAGGAGTTCGTGCACCAATAGTACGCTATGGTAGAGTTTTTTTTTATTCGCCCTGTTCATTCAGCTCTTCTAGCAGCTAGTGGTACTCCAGCTCCTCCTAGACCTCAGAAGCCTTATTATGAACTGCTAGTATCTAGCGTGTCTCCTGCTCGAGGTGCTATCACCGGCTAGTGCAACAAGCCAATTCAGAGTCAACATCAGCCACCACGTCCTCCGAGGGGTTGTTTTGATTGTGGTGACCCACATGTTCAGAGATTTCCCTAGAGCCAGGATGGGTGCATCATCTTAGTCTTATCAGGCCCCACGTGCTCCACCGGGTCCTCCAGCAATTCTTCCATCCTCATCTGCTACCCCACCTGCTCAGACAACTCAAGGTGGAGGTCAGGGAGGCCGGGGTCTCCCTAGAGGGGGAGGCCAGGCCAGGTACTATGCCCTTCCAGCTCGTTCAGAGGTCATTGCTTCAGATTCAGTCATCACAGGTATTTTCCCTGTTTGTCATAGGGATGCGTCAGTATTATTTGACCCAGGCTCTACGTATTCATATGTGTCTTCTTATTTTGCTTCACATCTGGGGATAGATCGAGATTCTTTGAGCTCCCCTATTTATGTTTCCACTTTCGTGGGAGATTCTCTTGTTGTGTACTGCGTATATCGGTCTTGTTTGATTGTTATCAGTGGTTTTGAGACCAGGGATGATTTATTATTGCTCAGTATGGTAGATTTCGATGTTATCCTGGCATGGACTGGTTGTCGCCCCATTATGCTATTATTGATTGTCATGACAAAACCGTGATGCTGGCTATGCTAGGTTTACCGAGATTAGAGAGGAGAGGTACCTTAGAGTATACTCCCCACAGAGTCATTTCTTTCCTTAAGGCTCAACAGATGGTTAAGAAGGGGTGTGATACGTATTTGGCCTATGTGAAAGATGATAGTGTCGATACCCCTACAGTTGAGTCAGTTCCAGTTGTGAGGGACTTTCCTGATGTGTTTCCAGCTGATCTTCCGGGTATGCCGCCCGAAAGAGATATTGATTTCGGCATTAATTTGTTGTCGGACACTCAGCCCATTTCTATTCCTCCCTATCGCATGGCTCCTCCCGAGTTGAAGGAGTTGAAGAAGTAGTTACAAGAGTTGCTTGATAAGGGTTTCATCAGGCCCAGTGTATCACCTTGGGGTGCTCCGGTATTATTTGTGAAGAAAAAGGATGGTTCTATGCGTACGTGTATTGATTATCGGCAGCTGAACAAGGTTACAGTGAAGTACAGGTATCTGTTGCCTCGCATTGATGATTTATTTGACCAGTTGCGGGGTGCCAGGGTATTTTCCAAGATTGACTTGTGTTTTGGCTATCATCAGTTGACGATTCGGGAGCCGGATATCTCAAAGACTGCCGTCAGGACCAGATATGGTCACTATGAGTTTCTTGTCATGTCATTTGGGCTCACCAATGCCCCAGCAACCTTTATGCATTTGATGCACAGTGTGTTCTGGCCTTATCTTTGTTTCTTCTTCAACGTGTTTATTGACGACATCTTGGTGTATTCTCGATCCCAGGCGGATCATGAGAAGCATTTGAGGATTGTGCTTCAGACTTTGAGGGAGAAGAAATTGTATGCAAATTTTCTAAGTGTGAATTTTGGCTTGATTCTGTGGCATTCTTAGGCCATGTGGTGTCTTGTGCTGGGATCAAGGTAGACTCGAAGAAGGTGGAAGCGGTGCAGAGTTGGCCTAGACCGTCATCAGCTACTTAGATCCGCAGTTTCCTTGGTTTGGCAGGGTACTATCGTCGTTTTATGGAGGGATTTTCATCCATTGCAGCACCTATGACAAGACTGACCTAGAAGGGTGCTCCGTTCATGTGGACTAAGGAGTTTGGGGAGAGATTTCAGAAGCTCAAGACAGCCCTAACTACAGCTCCAGTGTTGGTTTTGCCTACGGGTTCAGGGTTATATACAGTCTATTGTGATGCTTCAAGGATTGGCCTTGGAGCGGTATTGATGTAGTATGGTAGAGTGATTGCCTACGCGTCTAGACAGTTGAATGTGCATGAGAAGAACTATACAGTTCATGACCTCGAGTTGTCAATGATTGTTCACGCCCTGAAGATATGGTGTCATTATTTATACCGTGTTCCTAGTGAGATTTTCACGGATCACCGGAGTTTGCAGCACTTGTTTAGGCAGAAGGACCTTAATTTGTGTCAGCGGAGGTGCTTGGAGTTATTAAAGGACTATGACATCACCATATTATACCACTTGAGGAAGGCCAATGTGGTGGCCGATGACTTGAGCCGCCCGGAAGAGAGTTTGGGGAGTTAGGCATATCTTCCGGCAGTTGAGAGGCCCTTAGCCTTGGATGTTCAGTCCTTAGCCAGTCAGTTCGTGAGATTGAATCTTTCAAAGCCTTGTCAGGTTTTAGCTTGTGTGGTTGCTCGGTCTTCTGTTTATGACCGCATTCGAGAGCGCCATTATGATGATCCCCACTTTCTGGTTCTTCGGGACAGGGTCCGGCAAGGTGATGACAGGTATGTGACTATAGGAGATGACGGGGTAATGAGGATGCAAGGACGGATCTATGTGCCCAATGTGGATTGGCTTCGGGAGTTGATTCTGGAGGAGGCCCACAGCTCGCGGTACTCCATTCATCCGGGTACCGCGAAGATGTACCAGGACCTGAGACAACACTACTGGAAGTCAAATATGAGCATCAGAGACCAGGAGAGTTACTTCAGCAGATTGAGCTTCCAGAGTGGAAGTGGGAGCGGATCACCATCGACTTTGAGAAACTTCGATTCTATTTGGGTGATCGTGGATCGGCTGACCAAATCAGCCCATTTCATTCCAGTGTTGACTACATATTACTCCGAGAGGTTGGCTGAGATTTATATCAGGGAGATTGTTCGCCTCCACGGTATTCCAGTATCTATCATTTCAGATAGAGGTAAACAATTCACTTCACGGTTCTAGAGAGCCGTTCAGAAGGAGCTAGGCACCAGGGTAGAGTTGAGTACATCATTCACCCTCAGACGGATGGGCAGTCCGAGCGCACGATTCAGATTCTTGAGGATATGCTCCGTGCATGTGTGATGGATTTTGGAGGGTCATGGGACCGATACTTGCGACTTGCAGAGTTTGCTTATAATAACAACTACCAGTCCAGCATTCAGATGGCGTCGTATGAGGCTTTGTATGGTATACGGTGCCAGTCTACAGTGGGATGGTTTGAGCCGGGCGAGGCCCGATTGTTGGGTACAGTTTGGTCCAGGATGCCCTGGACAAGGTGAAGGTGATTTAGGAGAGACTTCGCATAGCTCAGTCCAGGCAGAAGAGTTATGCGGACCGGAAGGTTCGTGATTTGGCATTTATGGCTGGTGATCGGGTTTTTCTTCGGGTATTGCCTATGAAGGGCATCATGAGGTTCAGGAAGAAGGGTAAGCTGAGTCCGAGATTCATTGGCCCTTTTGAGGTATTACGCATGTTGGGGAGGTTGCTTATGAGCCAGCCTTGCCTCCCAACCTAGCAGGAGTTCATCCGATATTCCACGTCTCTATGCTGCGAAAGTATCACATGACCCGACCCATGTTTTGGATTTCAGTTCTGTCCAGTTGGACAAGGATCTATCATATGTTGAGGAGCCAGTAGCTATATTGGATAGACAGGTCAGACAACTCAGGTCAAAGAATATTGCATCATTTAAGGTTCAGTGGAGGGGTCAGCCGATCGAGGAGGTGACTTGGGAGACCAAGCAGGATATGCATAGCCGGTACCCTCACCTTTTCACAGCTTCAGGTATGTCTCTATACTCGTTCGAGGATGAACAATTTTCTTAAGAGAGGGAGAATGTAACGATCCGGTCCGTCGTTTTGAGAGTTAGCGCCCCGATCCCCTAATAAATGTTTTCCCCATGTTTATATCTGCTTATAGGACTTATCGGAATGATTAGTTGCGAATTTCAGAGAGTATTTGGGCACATAGTCCCTATATGTGAGCTTAAGCTTTAGAAATCAAACTATAGTTGGAACTGTGTGAATCTGGATCTGGAACGGAATTTCGTCGGCTCCGTTAGAGCCGTTGGGTGATTTCATGGTTAGGAGCTTGTCCGGAATGTGTTTACGAGGCCTGTAGTAGATTTAGGCTTGAACTGGCGAAAGTTAGAATTTCGGCGATTTCGACCGATAGGTGAAATTTTGATATCGAGTTCGGAATGGAATTCCGAGAGTGGATGTAGGTCCGTAGTGTCATTTATGACCTGTGTGTAAAATTTGAGGTCATTCGGAGTTTCGGCATTGGTTGTGGATTTTGGAAATTTCATAAGTCCTTATGCTTGAATCCATGCATAAATTGTGATTTTGGTGTTATTTGATGTGTTTTGAAGGTTCGACTAAATTTTGATGAGGTATTAGGACTGGTTGGTAGTTTTGGTTGAGTTCCCGGGGGCCTCGGGGATGTTTAAGATGCTCAACGGGATGGTTGAAACTTAAAAACCAGCTGAAACACTGTTGGTTCTGGTGTTTCGCACCTGCGGAAGGGAAGCCGCAGGTGAGGACACACAGGTGCAGGATGGGAGCCTCGCAGGTGCGGTTTTGGACAAGGTCAGCCAGGCTCGCAGGTGCGGTAGAGTTTCCACATATGCTGCCCTATGATCGCAGGTGCGGCTCCAGCCCACTTAATGAAATTCCGCACCTATGATTAGGGGTGGGCATATATCGGGTAAAATCGATAACCCGAACCGTTAATTATTTACTGGGTTATAGGTATTGGGTTATTGGGTTAATGATTCGGTAACAGGTAAAAAACAATTATTGGGTTATCGGTTCGGGCTCGGTTTGCAATTCTGTTATTGGGTAAAAACCGATAACCCAATAAGAATTAACTAATATACCCTTAAGTATATACATACTATACTAGCGTTTCATAATTCCTTTTCCCTATTCTTTCTCAATTCTCAGTAAGTTAGTTTTTATTTCTCAGTTTCTCAATTTTCCGCCGCACCCCTGCGGCCCAACCTCAGCAGTTCTCCGCCTCACCACGGCTCACACCCTCACCAGTCTTCCACCTCACGGCTCACGCCCTCACTAGTCACTAGTCAGTAGTCATCCCGTCAAGACTCAGGCCGGCGTCACTCGTCAGTCGCATCACACCCTCAGGTTGGACAAGTGTTTCTCTCATTTTGGACAAATCTAAAATTATAAAACACTTATAATTTAAACAAGTGTTTCTCTTTTTGGAATATTAAGAATCCTAAGACGTAAACTTCTGTTTATTTGATATATGGGTTAGCCAGTTTCTGATATTATCAATTCATAATTTCTGATAAATATTCATATAGATTATCGTAACATAACCTGTAGCTTAAAAACTTGATTGTGTAACGTCGTCTTACTATTTCATCCCACTTTTTTCAGAATTTTTTCACTTCTAGTTAAACATACGAATCATATTCCACATTTTATTATCAATACAATCATATTGCATTCCACCTTTGTAATCCTATATTTATGCATCATAAAGTTGTCAAAGACAACGGAAATCTGATCTGTTTCTTGACTTCTGGCTCAAGATAATTGAGAACTCGATAGTTTTATATACTGTGAAATTGTTTTAGTTGTTTAATCTTATCGGGTAAACCGATAACCGAACCGATAATGATCGATAACCGATTAATCGATAACCGATAACCAATATCTTATTGGTTTGGTTATCGGGTTATGATATTTGTAAACCGATAACCGATAGGCAAAACCGATAATATTCATAACCGAACAGAATCGACCGATGCCCATCCCTACATGTGATGTATTGTTCCACAGGTGTGGGATCGCAGGTGCGGTTCAATGGGGCGCAAGTGCGGGATCGCTAGGCCGTCAATACCAAATTCGATGGTTGGAAATTCATATTTTCTAAAAACGATTCGGAGCTCGAGATTAGGCGATTTTGAATGGGTTTTGAAGAGAAGACTCATAGTTAATGATTCCTAATCCTATTTCACTTGTATATCATTAATCCATAGCAATTTCTTCAATCTAATCAAGGAATTTGGGTGAAAATTTATGAAAATGGGATGAAAGTTCCCCAAGTAGAAATCTGAGAGTTTAATGAGATTTTGACGTTGGATTTTGATGATTCTTGTTTGAGTGAGTTCGTGAGTGAATGGGTGTTCTAAATTTGTAACATCCACCCGATTCCGAGACGTGGGCCCGAGGGACGTTTTGGGCAAGTTTCCTAATTTTGCGTATTAGCTTTGAACTAGTTAGCTAGATTGATTTCTTAAGGTGATATTTACATTATGCAATTGAATTGAATAGATTTGGGCCATTCGGAGGCGGGTACTCGTGGCAAAAACGTGGTTTAGAGCAATCGAGGTAAGTGGCTTGCCTAACTCTATGTTGGGGAACTTCCCCTAGATTGTTTTTGATATAATTGTTGCGTGGGCGCTGTGTACATGAGGTGACGAGTACGTACACGGGCCATTTCTGCAAATCCCACTTTTCCTTCAAAAATTGTACAATGCCTTGTCCTTCAATTTTCATCATTTCTACATGTTTAGTTATTCATCTTCGATTAGGGAAGCATGCCTGTTGTCTTTATATTGAGTAATTGACACTCTGTGCGCCATGTTTAGCTAGTTTTCCCTGCTTTCCTACATGTATCTTGATGTACTGTTAAAATTGGGTTTTTTTTTTCATTTACTTCGCATTTCATATTTAAATTGAGGACTATGGACGTATTCTGGGAGATCCCCCCAGCACTGCATATTTAAATTGGGGACTACAGATGTATTCTTGGGTATCCCCCTTGTACTGTATGATTATATTTTGTACCTCGAGACGGTATCCCAGGAGTTTCCGCTGTGAGATACGTTGTGCTGAGCCGAGAGCTCCATGTTGCTATTTACTTCAAATTATTCATTTTGAACTGTTTACTTTAGAATTTATTTCTTTTCCGCACTATTTAAATTGTTTAAAATTTATAAATCCAGTAGAGCCTTAACCTGACCTCGTCACTACTTGACTAGGGTTAGTCTTGGCACTTACTGGGTACTGAACATGGTGTACTCCTCTCCTTTCCTGCACATGTTTTTCGTGTGCAGATCCAGGTTCCAGCTCTTAGTCCCGTGGCTAGTGGTCGTCGTAGCTGCTTGAGGAGACCGTAAGGTAATTCTCCTGCGTCCGTAGAATCCTCCGAGTCACCTTCCATTCCAGTTAGATAGAGACTTTTATGTATTTCTTTCTCGTTGTATAGAGCTAATACAGTTTAGATCTTGTGACTTAAAAGTGACATTCCGGGTTTTGAGAATTTTGCTTGTACATGCCAAGTGGCGATGTTTTAATTAGTAGATTTACTTTACCCTGTCTTTACTTATTATTTTGTTTAATATCTTCTGCAAATTTAGACTAGGTGCCGTCACGATACCTTTTGGAGGGTAAATCGGGTCGTGACATAACCTGGCAGTTTTCGCACGCAGAGATCTCAATTCTTTAGGATCCGAGAGATATTTCCGAGTCTTCAAGTAATCTATGTACTTGTTCCTTCAATCCCAAGTTAAAATCGTGCAATTTACAGCGGTGTGACCTTCTTCTATCACCTACTTCATGAGTTGTACTACTGCCCCCGAGATGAACTCATCGTCATCAACCGAGGACCCCAATTTAGCCAGAGCATCGTCCTAGCTATTCTGATCTCGGGTCACGTGTTGTAGGGTCCACTCCTTGAATTGATGAAGCGTTACCTGCAACTTGTCTAAATACCTTCATATTCATTCCTCTTTATTTCGAATGTCCCATTGACTTGATTTACCACAAGGAGTGAATAACACTTAGCTTCGAACACCTTGGCTCTACGGCTTTTAGAAAATTCGAGACCTGCAATCATGGCCTCATACTGGGCCTCATTGTTATTCAATTTCATAGTTCTAATAGACTGCGCAACTACATTCCCCCGTAGGAGGCTTCAGCAAGATGCCGAGCCCGGATCCCTTTGCGTTCGAGGCGGTGTCTGTAAGAAGGGTCTAGATTCTAAGGGTAGTCCCTGAGGCTAGCAATAATTCTCTTTCGACTTCAGGAACTAAGGCCGACATAAAGTCGGCCATGAAGCCGGCTAAAATTTGAGATTTTATGGCAGTTCGAGGTCGATACTCGATATCGTACCCGTTGATTTTGACAACCCTTTTTGCCAATCGGCCCAAGAGCTCAAGCTTGTGCATGATGTTACTCAGTGGGTAAGAGGTTACGACATATATGGGATGACATTGAAAGTACGATTTTAGTTCACTGGAAGCGCTTAGTAAAGCGAGCGCCAATTTTTTCAAGTGAGGATACCTTGTTTCGGCCTTGCCTAGAGTACTACTAACATAGTAAATACGAAATTGTGTACCTTCCTCTTCCCGGACTAAAACTCCTCTTACCTCCACCTCGGACACCGCCAAGTAGAGGTACAATTGCTCACCCGCCTTCGGACCGTGGAGCAGAGGTGGACTCAAAATGTATCGTTTGAGTTTTTACAAAGCTTGTTGGAATTCTGGGGTCCAGGAAAAGTTATTCTTTTTCAATAGTGAGAAGAACCTATGGCTTTTTTTCCGAGGACCTTGATATGAAACGGCCCAGGGCGGCTATACGCCAGGTCATCCTCTAAATGGCCATGATCCACCACGATGATGTCTTCTATGGCCTTGATCTTGTCAGGATTAATCTCAATCCCTCGACTGCATACCATGAATCCGAGGAACTTTCCCAATCCGACCCCGAACGCGTACTTCTCGGGATTCAGCTTCATATTGTTTTTTTTTTTTTCAATATGTCAAAGATTTCCTACAAATGTTTCAAATGGTCCTTTGTTCGCTGTGACTTAACTAACATGTCGTCAATGTAAACTTCCATTGCTTTTCCTATATATTCTTCGAACATTCGGTTGAATAGGCGTTGATAAGTGGCACCAGTGTTCTTTAATCCGAACGTCATTACGTTATAATAATAGGTGCTGAATTTAGTGATAAAGGAAGCTTTTTTTATCACCCGGGTCCATCCGAATTTTGTTGTACCCAGAATACGCATCAAGAAAACTGAATCTCGTGCCCGGCTGTCGCGTCGATCATTTGGTCGATATTAGGAAAAGGAAACGAATCCTTAGGTTGTGCCTTGTTCATGTCCTAATAATCTACGCACATTCGTAGCTTGTTTCCTTTCTTAGGTACTACCACTACGTTAGCTAACCAGTTCTGGTACTTAACTTCCCGAATGGATCCAATTTGAAGGAGTTTAGATACCTCGTCCATGATGAAGGTGTGGTTGACTTCGGACTGCGGCCTCATTTTCTGCTTAACTGGATGGAACTTCGGGTCCAAACTCAGGTTATGAGTGGTTACCTTCGGTGGTATCCCTTTCATGCTACGATGGGACCAAGAGAAACAATTTGTGTTAGCTATAAGGAATTCAATGAGTTTTTTTGCTGAGCTCGGGAGTTAACCTTGTGTCCATGTATACCTTCCGATCGGGCAGGTGTTTGATCAATATGACTTGCTCTAGCTCTTAGACCGTTGATTTGGTGGCTTCGGTATCATCAGGAGCTATGAAGGATCTCGGAATTACGTAATCATCTTCGTCGTCAGCTCCTCGATCCTCCGATCTGACTAGGATGGGCATCAGTGGTTGCTATTTGATTTCGACCTTTATGATCGGCTCTGTGTTCCTTAATATCGGGACGGCGGGCACCGTGAGTACTTCATCAACTGGGAGCATATCCTTTGCAGTCGGCCGTTCTCTGTATACCGTATTGATTCATCCCGTAGTAGGGAATTTTAACGCCTGGTGTATGGTCGAAGGTACTATCCTCATGTTTTGAACCCATGATCTTCCTAATAGAGCATTATATCTCATGTCCCCTTCGATCACATAGAACTTTGTATCCTGGATGGTCCCATCGGTGTTCATGGGTAGAGTTATCTCCCCTTTAGTGGTTTCACATTTCATGTTAAATGTGTTCCACACCCCGACTGTTGGCACTATTTGATCTTGTAACCCCAATTGCTTTATGACCCTTGGTCTGATTATGTTGGATGAGCTACCTGGATCAATCAACACACGTTTAACTCGAGATTTATTGATAAGTACGGAAATTACCAGTGCATCACTGTGAGTTTGTACGATTCCCTCTGCATCCTCGTCACTGAACTAAATGGTTCCTTTTGGGATATAATCTCGGGTGCGTTTCTCCCTTGTGATTGACACTTTAATGCGTTTTATCATCGGTCTTTGAGGGACATCAACCCCTCGATGATTATGTTCATGGTGTGTTGGCGTCCCTTTTGTTCAGTCTATTTGTTGGTGTCCTTATTTCTGAAGTGGGTTTTAGCTCGATCACTCAGAAATCCTTACAGGTGTCCGTTATTAAATGACCGAGAAACTTCTTCTTTCAAGTGTCGGCTATCTTCGGTCCTGTGACCATGAGTGGCATGATACTTACACACCATGTTAGGCTCTAGGTAGGATTGGACTACAATGGTATAGTCCTTTTAGTCTCCTTGATGCGCCCGATGGCGATACGATTCTGGCCGCATCAACGATGAAATTATACTCTAATAATCTCGGAGCTTCCTTTCGCCCGAGCGGCCTTTTGAAACCATTTTTGCTCATTAGGCCTCAGTTATTGGGCCCTCGATCGCTTCTTCTTTCGTTCCTTGTAGAGTTTCACCTGAACGCGTTTCCTCTTCGATATGCACTGTTTGGTTGAAACCTATCTCGAACCGTCCTTGATTCATGATCAGTGACTCTCTTATGCCTATCAACGATTTTGATGGGATAAACAGACCCGGAAGGGGATCCGAGTTGGTCATCCTCGACTCTGATTTTTGACTGGTACCTGTTGTGGATGTCAACCCAATTTACTGTCGGGTATTCTACCAAGTGTTGTTTCAGCTGCTGCGAAGCCAAGAAACTTCAGGGGTTGATTCCCTAAGTAAATGCCTGAACGGCCCAATCGTCCACAGCTGGAGGGAGGTCCATCTATTCCATTTGAAACGTTGACACGAACTCCCTGAGCATCTTGTTGTCCTTTTTCTTAACCTTGAAAATGTCCGATTTTCTGGTCTCGACCTTTATGTCCACGACATGAGCCCTTAAGAAAGCATCCGTGAGCATAGCGAACGAATCAATGGAATTCGGGGGCAACTTGTGGTACCATACCATCGCTCTTTTGACAGAGTTTCTCCAAACTTCTTTAATAACACTAACTCAATGTCATCGTCTTCCAAGTCATTACCTTTGATGACGCATGTGTAGGAGGTCACATGCTCATTTAGATCTGTAGTTCCGTTATATTTTGGAATATCGGGCATACAAATCCTCTACGGGATTGGTTTCGGTGCTTCTTAGAGGGAAAGGCTTTTGGAAATATTTCTCGGAGTCCGGGCCTTTAATTATTGGAGGCGCTCTTAGGATTTGATCAATCTGGGAATTATATGTCTTTACTTTTTTGTCGTTTGCCTTGATTTTCCTTTCACCAAAATGCACTCGCTCCGGTAATGCCTCTAGCATTTTCATTACTTCAGGACTGACACCAGACTCAAGGTAGCCCAGCCTTTCAGTGTTATGCTCATTTCATCGGGTGTTTTCCCGAGGTGGTTCGGGTTCAACTTTGTTGGGGGCGCGAGTTTCGTTTTTCAACTGCGTTATCACCGCATATTGAGCCTATAGCATTTCGAAGATCAATCGTAGACTGAACCCGTCGCCTTCGCCTTCGGGTGCTATTTGAGCCGTTGGTTGGGCTCCTCCGCGAATGCTGTTTTTGTGGTCGGTAGGAAGGTTGGCTTTATGGCCACATGTGAGTTAGCATCGACCGGGTCTACAATTGGGACCCGTTGGGATCAACAGGGGGCACCTCATTTCGAGGCACCAGATTGTTGTTTTCGCCATGATAGTCAGGCCCATCCTCAACGTTCAAGTGAACAGACTAAGATATTGACATTTTTATGTTGACCTGAAATTGAGACCTTAAAGAACAAGTGTAAAATAGAGTGTGTTATGGAGATTTGTATCAAACCACCACTATTTTTCTTAGCCCCATGGTGAACGCCAAATTGTTTACCTTTAAAATGGATAACAAATAAATTTGTACACGGTTTTAAAGATATGTGAATTGATTCGACACAAGTAATCAAGAATGTTAAATAAATTAATTAAAGATAAAATAAATAACCAAACTAGTTGAGACGTTAAATCTGGGCTCAGATTCAAGATTAATAATAGTTCTGCCCTCGATCGGACCCTCGGTTTGGAGCCAAATGTGTATGATGAACTATGATTAAAATAAGAAATTCTCAATAACTAGAAAGTAGAGAAACATGTTTATATTGCTTTAATATGCGTGTTACAATGTATATCGAGTGAAAAATCTTCCCTTTTATATAGTAGGAGAGTTTCATCCCTAGTACAATTCTAAAAAAGGTAAAAATCTTATTTTCTCGTCAATTATTGATATGTTACCGACGTCGGGCAAGATTCGCGCCGTGGTACCCGGTTGGGTGCGGATATCACGGCTTTCTCTTAGTTGTGCGCAACCATTAGTTGTGCTTCCCGTGGTTTAGGAGCTCGCTCTATGTTCGGGGAGCGTTGTCTTGCCAAGCTTAGTGGCGAACACTCTATTCGGACCCTGGTACGAGAAGTCCCTGGCTTTGATTCTAATCCCATGCAGTCATGTCTCCGCTTCATTCTACCCACTGGGATATGTTACCTTGGGTTTTACCCCTATACAAATAACAATGAGGAGTTAGTGTTGACTAAATTGCTAAGCTTCTCTAATTAATATGTCCTGTATGAATGTGAGGATTGTGCTCCTTGCCTGAGTTAGATAGAACACCAACTATACGTCTCAAGACATCTAACATTGTTTCTAACAGTCCCTGTTCTTTTTTTTTGTGGGATCGAGTAGTTGCAAATCCTATGTAATGTTCATGGCAATCAATTGGTTGAACCCACATTTTACCTTTCATTTAAGGCAAAATACATGAGTTGGCACCTGAACTATACACCAAATCCCCGTTACATACTTTCTGAGGACATATATTATATTACACACGCAACCTTTCAAAATTGTGCCTAATACACACTACTTTTACCAGATTGCACGCGCGTGTTTAACAAAAAAAAGAGAGCGTCAAACAAATGAATTATCTGTTAAAATCCTTATATAAGAACACGTGTCTAAATCTTATTTGTCCCCTTATTTTTGTTAATTAATAATTAAATGAAAAGAAAAAGATATCTAGGCCCTTCTTCCCCATTTGGATCCCATGTCGTCCCTTGATCCGGCGACAACTGGAGCCTCCTCATCTCCTCCCTCTTGCATCTCCTTTAAAAAGATGTCAGCCATAACTCGTAATGCCAACAACGAGCTGAGAACTCCATTGTCAGTTCATTGTCGACGAGCTCAGATCTTCTCCGCGTGGGTGGAGCTATCAGATATTTCCGGCAAGCTGGTGTTCTTTGTTCAAATCTGGTCTCGTTTGGTTAAAAAAAAGGCAAACGATGGCGACCTCCATTTTCCGGCCACTGTTACAGTGGCAAACCCATCGGTAACAATGGTGATTCCACAACAAACAAAACAAAGAAAACCTAGAAACTAAAAAATGGTGAAAATTTTATAGAGTTAGGAGAAATAGTATAGTAAAGAAGAACAAAGATGATGAAGAAAGTGGGTCTTTAAAGAAAGAAAAATTTAAGTGTGGTGGCGTTCTTCTGAGGGAGAAATAAGGGTGTAATGTGGTCCGGGCCCGAGCCTAAATGGATCGGGCCAAACGGTCTCGGGCTTTAGCGGGCCGATCCCAACCAGTCCCCGGCCAAACAGACCCGGGCTAAACGGTCCTAATGGGTGTAACCGGCCCATATGGGCCGGGGATAACTGGGTCGGGCCTACAGGCCTAAACGTGCCTAAGTGGGCCGTGCAATTTTTTTTTTTTGAAGTTTTTTTATCTAAGACAATTTCTTGTAAATTATATAATATAATTGTGACTTAAATCTTGTAATTCAAATTTAAACACAAAACAATTATAAAGAAATATTCAAGGGAATGCGTTATAATTTTTATTATTACGACATTAACAAAAAATGGCAATATCTTTCTTAGTCTTCCTCCACCCCAATGGAATGAGCACAACAAGGTGCTAATACCACCATTAAAAGGAAAACAAACTAATGAAGATGTGCCAAAATACAAGTTAAAGTCTACATTGTATCTCTTACAAATTTCATAAATCCTTCAAGGTTCAGAGGAATTTTCGTTGGTGGTGGCGGAAAAGAAGCTTGTTCATCACCGCTTCTGGGCGAGGCATCATCCTCCGCAAGTTACGCTAGCAATGCTTCGTAAGCTTCGTCTATCTCTGGTTGTGATTCAGCAAGTCCAAAGTGTCTTCATTCCGAATGGATCCAATCTCTGAAGAGTACTGATTTTTCCAAGCTCTCCCTCATAGACGCTCTATGATCACCGATTTGAAGCCTCGCATGATGCCACTGTTGAAGCTTGAATACTAAAAATGTCTCGAGCCATCCTTGAAAGAACCGGATAGTATTTTTCTTTGTCCTTCCACCATTCCAAAACATTAAAGTAGCCGTCGGGATTCTTTGTTTCAAGTCCCTGCGACAAATAAACTTGAAGCTCATTTAGTTATGAATTATCACCATCACCAACACCTTGAGAACCCCTGAACCCCGTCCAAGCACGAAGTGCTTTTAGTCCCGCAGTTCTTTTAGATGATTGCGAACTAGAAGAAGTAGGAGTTGGAACATTTGGTCTAACATGATCTAAGGCAAGTTGATAAGCATTATATATGGTTTGAGCATTTATTTTAGTTGAGGCTTTTGCATCTGAAAGTGTAGACAATTCCTCATCCGAAAGTGCTAAAGCATTATAAATATTTGTATACCAAAAGTGAGGACCTCTATATTTTTATCATCATTTTCATCAATAGTTGGATTACCATAAAGAGCATTCATATATTCATGGTTTAATTATTCACCTGGTGCAATATCATGGTAAAATTTACTTTCGGTAAATTATAATTAAGAGTTATCACTATCAAGAATAACAGGTGGAGGACCGGTAACAGGTTTGGGTCGGGGAGCCGGGGGAGGAGTAGTAGCTTGACCACTAGATTCACCAATTTTAGATTTTTCCTTACTTTTACCAAACATTTTTTTCAA
The DNA here is from genome assembly GCA_005239495.1 of Nicotiana undulata. Classification (NCBI taxonomy): domain Eukaryota; kingdom Viridiplantae; phylum Streptophyta; class Magnoliopsida; order Solanales; family Solanaceae; genus Nicotiana; species Nicotiana undulata. Next base: position 106,545 of record ML284394.1, read on the forward strand.
ATAATAGGTCATATTAATTATAATTATACAAAGTAAAAATAACAAAACTATAATATTAAAACTTAAGATTTAGAACGAGTTTACCGAATTGACGAACAACTTCTTGAAAATTGTATATCGTTGAAGACTTGAATACTTCAATTCACCAACTTCACAATTTTTCACAAATTGCAATAATAAAGTAAGCAATTATAGAAGAAAATTAGAGAGA
>ML284394.1:107152-117642 GCA_005239495.1 Nicotiana undulata
GGGGGGGGGAATGGCTATTTTTGAAAGTACCAAATGACTATTTTTTAAATATCCAACGGTTCGCCAATTTTCAGAATTTTGTTTTTTAAAAAAAAAAATAGTTAGCCCCGGTTGAACCGGTCTCGGGCTCACGGTCTCCCCGGTAAGGACCGGCCCACTGTGGGCCTTTAGGACCGCCTGGGCCCGGACCACACCTGCCAGCCCGTTTAGCCCAAAACCCATATAGGCTTGCGGGCCTGGGCCGATACTGGGCCTGAATCGGACCACCATACCGCCTTAGGGAGAAAGAGACGAGGAAAGAGAAATTGGTTTAAGTGTTTAATCTTTTTTTTTTAAATTATTAACATGTGTCATGACGTTATTGGTGCGTGACACTACGCTTATTCTAAAAAAATTGGTCAATAAAAAAGTAGTGTGTACTATGCACAATTTGGAAAGGTAGCGTGTGTAATATGATATATGTCCTCAGAAAGTGTGTAACAGGGATTTGGGGTATTGTTCAGGTGCCAAGTTATGTATTTTGCCTTCATTTAAATTTTCTTTTCAGGGGCGGCCCAACAAATTTTATGGCCTAAAGCCAAAGTGTATGAGTGACCTTAACTTTTTTTTTTAAAATTTTTTTATTTATTTGATGTCTATTTTTCGAGCTTCTTTTTAGATTCAAAGTTATTAGTAATTTTCTTATAATCAATTTCTCTTAATAAGTCTTTCTCAATTAACAATATAGCTAATCTATTTTACATCTCTTCAGACAATGTTGATCTTAAGGTAATATTTTATCAATTTTAATTTTGAAAAACTTCTTTTTGCCGAAGCAATGATAACATGAGTTATTAACATTATTTTATAAGAAATATAGACATTTAGAAAAGAATAAGTATTTTTATTTGATTGAGTATATCAATTAAATTGTTATCTTCTAATTGTACTATTTTCCTTAACATATCTAATTCAGAAAATAAATCTAAACCATCCATATCCGATTGAGTATTATGCTTTAAGGAACATTAAAGATTAAGGTAATGTTTTTTTTGAATTTTCATCATCTAGTGATCTCAGTATTTTACGCTAAGAGAAAACCAAAATAATTTGCATATGCTTCAAATTGTTCAAATCTATTTTGAAGTGAAAAATAGTCTTGTCTACTATGTATTAAAGCAATCAACTCTATAGGACACTTCGACAGATTTTGAGGTTTCATAATCAACATTCTCATCAAAGTATTTCTTCCTCTTTATCACTCGTTTCTTACGAAATTCGGATTCGATATTCTTTAAATGCAATTTCTTTGGTAGAAATCATAGTTGTTGCAAATCTTTCTTCTCTATATTTGTTAAAGAAAGAAATCAAAATTTTCCATACACATAACTTTTTTTAAAACTTATATTTAGCCTATTAGATATAATAGAAAATAGGCCCCCCTACAAATGTGGGGCCTAAAGCAGTTGTTTTACCTGCTTTAGGGAAGGGCCGCCCCTGTTCCTTTTGAACATTTCACTTTAAATATTTGCTTAATTTTAGGCACACTCCCGCTGTTTTAATTTTTAAGTCATGCCATTAAGTCATTCCTATTGTGGAAATACTATACAAACTAATACTAATAATATGTTTGTAGGATTGCCATTATATAAGAGGGTAACTGTTGGTTAATAAATATACTAGAGGTTTATCCGTGATTGAATTATTATTATTTTTCATTTTTTTTCTCAGTAAGAAAATTATATGACCTATTGGCAGGGGAACTTGTAAAGAGCGATGAAAATGGTAGTGGAGCAGGAGGAATGGATCACTTATGAGATTTAACACATTGTTTGAAGAACAAATCGAAAATCATCAACTATAAAATTGACTGTCCCTTGTGTTACTCAGTTCTTTTACCCAGTCTTTTAGGAATTGAATGGATATTATTCTTACACTCTGTTGGATTTTTTAAGCTAAACTACAACTCTAGAAATAGAAATAAAGGCAAGAAGAATAGAAGAATATTTGCTGCTGGAAAGATGATGATTTCATTGAACTGAAATGATGTTTAAATACAGAAAAAAGTTTAACAACTAGAGCCTAGATTTAAGCAACTACTTTACACATGATTCCATGATCAACAAACTCCTAAAAATCTGAACAAACTCCTAAAAATCAGCAACTAAGTTAACTCTACTAAAAATGGCTAAAAAAACATAAAACAATCCAGCAACTTCTTTTGATCTTTTACTACAGTAACTGAGGCAATTAATCAGCACTCCTCCTTGCTTCAGTTGATGCAAATTCCAAGCCTCTCTCTGAGAAATTCAAATCTGCTCCTTGGCAAGACTTTAGTAAACATATCTGCCAGTTGAAGATCCGTCTTGCAATACTTTAACCTAAAAGATCCTTCTTTCTGCGCGTCTCTGAGAAAGAATAATTTAATATTGAAATGCTTGGTTTTTCCATGGAAATCAGGATTACTTGAGATAGAAATAACTGCTTGATTATCCACAAACACCTCTGTGCACTTTTCTTGCTTTAAATTAAGATCAAGCAGCACTTTTCTAAGCCATAAGGCTTGATTTGCAGCAGCTGTTGCTGCAATGAACTCAGCTTCAACCGTTGATTGTGCAACAATCTCCTGCTTTTTAGAACACCAAGAAAATACCCCTGAACCAAGATTAAAACAATAACTAGAAGTGCTCTTCATGTCATCAGAAGAACCAGCCTAGTCACTATCAGAATACCCATGCAAAACGCACTTCTGATTTGCATAGAACTTGATTCCAAATTTCAGTGTTCCCTTAACATATCTTATCACCCTTTTAGCTGCTCTAAAATGAGTGTTAGTTGCAAAACTAGTGAATCTAGATAGAAGACTTACAACATATAAAATGTCGGGTCTAGTTGCTGTAAGATACATGAGACATCCAACCATACTTCTGTAAAGAGTCTCATCCACTTTTTCAGCTTCATTATTCTTGCTCAGCTTCTCCTTTTGACACATTGGAGTAGTTGTATCTTTGTAATTTTCCATTCTGAACTTTTTCAGAATGTCTTTTGCATACTTCTTTTGACAGATGAACACTCCATTTTGCTCTTGCTTGATTTCCATTCCCAGAAAATAAACCATTTCTCCCAAGTCTGTCATCTCGAAAGTATGCTACATATCTTCTTTAAATTTCTTAACAAGTTCATCATTGCTTCATGAGGTCATCTACATATAGTGATATAACAATAAAATTGATTTCATCACCTTTAATGTAGAGAGTAGCTTCGCTAAGGCTTGTTTTGAAACCGAGTTGCAACAAATGCTCATCAATTCTGCTTTACCAAGCTCTGGGTGCCTGCTTTAGTCCATACAAAGCTTTCTTGAGCTGATACACTTCATCTTCATGCCCTTTGACAGCAAATCCTTCCGGTTGCTCAACATAAATCTCCTCCTCAAGAAAGTCATTCAAGAATGCAGATTTAACGTCCAACTGGAACACTTTGCAACCCTTTTGTGCAGTTATAGCCAACACTAATATGATGGTTTCTAATCTAGCAACAGGAGCAAATGTATCAGAAAAATCAATACAAAAAACTTGAGCATACCCTTTTACAACAAGCCTGGCTTTGTGCTTGTTGATAGAGCCATCTGCATTCAGCTTGGTTCTAAAAATCCCTTTCACTCCTATGACTTTCCTGTCTTCGGGCCTTTTCACGAGTTTCCAGGTCTGATTCTTCTCAATCATGATGAATTCTTCCTTCATTGCAGCTCTCCATTTTGGATCTTTTTCTTCTTCCCCAAAAGTTATCGGCTCAAGAACAGCCATATTGCATCTCTGATAAATATCAGAGAGAGATCTCGTGCCTCTTGCTGGAATATCATCCACCAATTCATTTTCTTCCAGCTGGAGCGGTGTACTTTGATCTGGAATTAATATTGGTTGTGCTTCTTTCCAGTTCCATTGCTCATCCTCCATGAAATTCACATCTCTACTTATCAGAATTTTCCTTATATGAGGTTGGAAAACTCTGTAAGCCTTAGAAACAGTGTTGTAACCTACAAATATTCCAGCTTTCGCCTTTTTTCCAGCTTATCTCTTTTAGTATGTGGCACATAAGTAAAGCACAAGCATCCAAACACTTTGAATTTTTTTTTAAAAAGGTTTATAACCATACCAGACTTCAAATGGTGTCTTTCCTTCTTATGCTTTTGTTGGAAGCCTGTTGAGTAGAAAGACTAAGGTATGTGCAGCTTCTTCCTAGTACTCTTTTGGCAAACACTTCTCATACAACAAACATCTAGCCATCTCCATTATGGTACGATTCTTCCTCTCACTAACTCCATTTTGTCGTGGGGGGTATATGGAGCAGTGAGTTGGTGTTCAATTCCGGCTTCTTCACAGAACACATTGAATTGATCAGATGTGTACTCCTTGCCATTGTCAGACCTTAAAGATTGAATCTTACAGCCCCTTTGAGTTTCGATCCACTGCTTGATTTCCAAAAGATAGCGGCAACCTCTGACTTGAACCTGAGAAAGAAAATCCAGCACATTCTCGTATAGTCATCAATGAAAACTATGTAATACTTACTCCCTTTGAGTGAAGGAGTTCTGTGAGGACTAGCCAGATCTGTGTGGATTAATTTTAGTTTCTCGGTAGCTCTCCAGGTTGCTTTCTTGAAAGGAAGCCTTGTTTGCTTTCCAAATCGACAAGTTTTGCAATCTGGTATTTCAACTTCAAGGTTAAGCAACCCCTGAACCAGATCTTTCCTCTGTAGGTTCATTAGAGCAGCATGGTTGAAATGTCCAAGCCTTTTGTGCCAAACTTCTGCATTGATCTTAATTGCAGAATAAGCTTTTTGCTCATGCTCTAAAGGATCCAATGTAAAGCTCTTTCCCTTCATCATTACTTTGAATAGGTTATTACCTTCCGCATCTTTGATTTGACAATAATTGATTTCAAAGAGAAGTTTGAAACCATTCTCAAGCAGATGGCCAACACTTAACCGACTATAACTTAAATTAGGTACAAAAAACACGTCTTTGATTAGTTTTGTACCTGAAGAGCTTTTTATTGCCACAGCACCTTTTCCTTCGGCAGGAAGATATTCTCCGTTGCCAACTTGTACTTTGGAAATCACTGAAGTATCCAACTCCTTGAAGAGATCACGATCAAATGTCATGTGGTTTGTGCAACCACTATCAATAAGCCACTTGTCACTTGAGCTATTAGTTGCACAACAGGTTGCTACAGAGAGTTGCTCCTCATCTTCCTGATTTGCAACCTGTGCAACATTATTTTGCTGAGTGTCGTTCTTGCAAATCTTTTGATGATGTCCCATCTTCTGAAATTTTTCACACTACTGATATGGTCTTCTCCAACATTTGAACGGTGGATGACCCTTCTTTCCACAATGCTTGCAAGGAGGAAAATCATGTTTTGTTCCCCTATTGAACCTAGGAGAATCAAAATGAGTTTTCCTTCTTGTTCCACTTTTTCTTTCCTTTGTCTCCCTGGTTTGACTGAACTTTTGCAGGTAATGCACCCTCGACAGACCCTTCAGACCTCATAAGCCTTCTCTGTTCTTGTGCCTGCAAAGAATTCAATAGTTCTGCCAAACTAACTTTTGACAGATCTTTGGAATTTTCCAGCGAGGAAATGGTTGCTTCAAACCTTTCAGGGACTGTTACGAGAATTTTTTCAACCAATCTAGAATCAGGAAATTCAGAGCCAAGTAATATTACATTATTGGCAATGTTGAGTAATCTATCAGAATACTCTCTAATTGTCTCTGAATCCTTCATCTTTTGAAGTTCAAATTCTCTGATTAGGTTGAGAACACGCATTCCTTTGATCCGTTCATCTCCTTCATATTCCTTCTATAGGAAATTCCATACCTCAAACGCCGATTTCATTGTCATAATCCTGACAAAGATTTCAGATGAGACTGCATCAAATAACATCGCTCTAGCCTTTGATTTTCTTGTTTTCTTCTCCTTTTGATTCTTTATCTGCGCCATTGTGGGGTTTGCAGGCAAGGGAGGAACTTCGTAGTCCTCCTCAACAGCTTTCCAGAGATCATTTGCCTCCATATGTGCCTTCATTCTTGCTGCCTAGATCTGGTAGCCTTTCACCTTTGAAGATAGGTGGTGCTAGTGCAGTGAAAGGAGTTTCTGAATCCACAGAAGCAAAAAAAGAAGAAGATGTATTTCCCTCAATTACAAGCCCCTCAAGAAGAGAGCTCTTGATACCACTTTGTTGGAGTTTCTAAGCTAAACTACAACTCTAGAAACAGAAATAAAGGCAAGAAGAATAGAAGAATATTTGCTGCCGGAAAGATATGATTTCATTGAACTGAAATGGTGTTTAAATACAGAAAAAGTTCAACAACTAGAGCCTAGATTTAAGCAACTACTTTGCACATGATTCCATGATCAACAAACTCTTAAAAATCTGAACAAACTCCTAAAAATCAGCAACTAAGTTAACACTACTGAAAATGGCTAAAAAACAGGAAACAATCTAGCAACTTTTTTTGATCTTTTACTGCAGGCAATTAATAACACACTCGTACGTTATTACCTGATTTTACGCTCATTCTCTTGTTTTCATATTATACGCCCAGCCTACATAAACACTAATTTTATCAGATTTCACTCTTTTTCGTGTCTTTTGTGACCTACATAATTTGTTACTCCTCTGCTTTCTGCTGTATTTGCTGTAGTTGTTACATTTGTAACTGCCTTCTGTTTTGTCTAGTTTACCTTTTCTAACACATTTCTTCGCACGAACAAACGCTATTTCTTCTACATCTTGGTACAAGGTTAGATTACCAATTGTCGATTTTAGGCTTTTACTTTATCAATTCGGTACCATTTGTTCTATTTTTATGTTTATGTAAACCTCAAACATAACCAGGATATTTGCATATATTGTAGGAAATTAGTTCCTGGAGCAGAATGACAACTAGTACTGAAAGCTATCCACGAGAAGAAACTGTAAATGATATTCTATTGAGGTTACCCGTGAAATCACTGTCGCGATTCAAATGTGTATGTAAAAGCTGGCACGATCTTATTAAAAGCTCGAGTTTTATCAAGAAGCACTTTAATAGCGAGAATAATCGTCCTCGTCTCTGGTTTTGTAAGTTTGGTGTTGACTATAGACCACAGCCCTCTTTAAGAGCTATTAACTTTTTCTTGCTCCCTGAGAAAATGATTGCAGGCGTCGCCCCTGCTCGTCAGAGGATTTATCGTTGTGAAGATGTTAGTGATTTTAGAGGCATCTATGGTCCCGTTGATGGCTTATTCCTATTAGAGAAAGGACATTTTCTACCTAATGTTCGCTTTGGTTGGTGGAATCCTGCTACCAAAGAGTGTAGGATTATTCCTATGGTACAATTTGAGCTTCAGAGATTTTTCGATGAACATGATCGTGTAGTTGCAATAGGGTTAGATTCAGTGAATCAAGATTATAAAGTTTTAAGTCTTCGAATATATACGAATGAAGAGAAGAACGAGGTTTATCCTAAGGTGTTTGCTGCTATCTATTCGTCGAACAATGACTCCTGGAAATACCTGGACCCGAATTTCCCTTACGGCAGTAACTTGTGTGAGTCTCTTGCTTGTACTCATCTAAATGGAGTTTATTATTGGTTGTGCCTCGACAAACGACTTTGTGACCGAGCTGTTCGGGGAAATGGAAGGACCGCCGAATTCAGGTGAACACTGGGGGGCTCTGATGTTGCGCGGGGGCTCACTCGCTGCTATGTCTTGTGATGAAATGGCTCAGCCTGAGACATCGTGTTATGATATATGGGCAAGGATTGGAGATAATAATTGGATTAAAGTTTATACTGTTAATCCTCCTATAACATGGCATTGGCCTCTTGGCATATTGGAGTATGATAAGTTTATTTATGAAATGACACAAACTTACAATATTGTGTATTATGACCACACTGCTAAAAAAGTTAGAGATTTTGGTTTTAATTTCACTCATATAGGTTTTGGCAGTATAAGGAGAGCCTAGTTCCAATAAATAGAGAAAATCCGACTGAGCAGGATAATCTTGAATACTTTTTCACCAAGTTTTAGACATTCTTAGCTAGCCTCTGTTTCATGTATTTGTGGCACACATTTCTCCTATTGGGTTTGTTCATTTTTTAATTACTTCTAGACTTAGTTGTTTCCTTGTTAGATAATTGTGACACAAATGTGTTACAAACCGAGTTCAACAAAGCTATAGTTTGTAGTTCAGGTTGTTCTCTGGAAGAAAGATTTGGTGTTGTATAATATTTTCCTTTCAATGGAACATTATATTCAATTTTACCCGAAACGGTATAACTTTCTTTTGGAATTTTTATTTTCTCAAATTAATCCATTCGAAATTAGGATCATGGTGCGCATTGTTTACAGTTTATGAATCCAAGTAATTAATCGGGTGTCATTAGGACTTGAAAATCGATACTTGCAACCTGATCCTGTTATTTTTTCATGTCAACTCGAGGCTTATTAAACTCAAACTTACAATATTTAAATCTTGAATCTATGGAGGGAAGGAGAAGAGAAGTAGTTAATGGATCAGAAAGAAGATTTACTAAGCTTCAACCACATTTTGGTATTAATATACGTATCACAAATGGGTTTTTCCACCAACACAAATGTAGATACTACATAATTTTAAAACAGAGATTTGAGATAGTGTAGCTAGAGTCCTCATTACATTCATAGAAGGGAAACTGATATAGCACTTCTTCAGATCCTTGCTAATAATCCCACTTGTCCTTCAAATCCTACAATATAATCAATACAAAAAACAAAAGAAGGAAAAGGTAATTAGCTACAAGGCAAACATCCATAGAACATATAATTTCTTTAATTAGATGATATTCATAACTGTCGAAGCCAAATTTAAAAACCTCTACGGAAAGAATTGTTAAGTTTATTTAAAAGAATTTAAAAGAAGCATGAAAACACATTCTTCAACGCACTCAAGGGTAAGGCAAGTAAACTCTTTGGTTTAAGCCCTCAAAATTTTGAGACCCCAAAAAAGTATTAATCGTGGAACAATATTACTAAGTGAAGTTAAAAGTCATATATCTCTAAGAATACCATAGTATAAATAAGTACCCAAAAAGAAAGATAGCATTAACTTTTTGCATATCCTTGTCTAGATGTATAAAATTCAAATTCTTATTAAAATTTGGCTTTAGGCCATAAAAAATTTTGAACCGCCTTGCTTCAACGTATATAGTTTACAGAGTACAAAAGTGAATATAAAAACTTTGGACAAAATTATTTATTAAACAATATAGCAATCTTTCATACTTATAAAAGAGTCTAATGGACTGGTTGGACAAAATTGAGTGGATTAAAATAAATTTAATAAATAGAGGTGTTTGATAAGGTGGGTTGCTCTAATGGTAAGTATCCTCCACTTCCAACCAAGTGGTTGTGAGTTCGAGTCACCCCAAGAGCAAGGTGGAGAGTTTTTGGAGGCACTAATAGATAATAATCCAATCCCTCCAAATATAATAATAGCACGAAAGAAATTACTTGGAGCAATCAACATTAGGGTTTATGGGTATTTTGGTAGTAAGTTTGCAGAGACTAGGAAGCTGTGCTGCTTTATCAACATTTATAGGGAAAGCTTGTGCAGCAGACTTCAGGCAGCCGCATATAGCTTGACGGTCCGGCTGAGATGCGGCGGCTTCTTTGTCAAGAGCTTGTGCTCCACTGCAACAGGCAACACTAGGGGACGAGTCTCCACTCATTAAGAAATTTTGGCATGGGATTATCTTCAGTATCACATCACTGCATTGAACGTCTGCATTTGCAAAACCTAAAACCAAAGAAAGTGTCATCAAAATGAGTGCTAATAAAGTGTAGGTGGGAAGGTTTCTTGACATCTTTCTTGAATTTTAAGAAGCTAAGGTGAGATTATGTGTTCTTTTTTTTTTTGTGTGTGAATGAGAAATGGTTTTGGAATGAAGTTGTGTCAAAGCAAAGTATAAACGGATGTCAATTTATACTACACTAAGATATGGTCAATTTTGTCATTTCCCTCCTCCATCCATCAAGCAATAGGCTCTTTCTTTTTCTTTTTTTTTTTCCTGAAATGATTATACTGTTTTTCTTTTTCAGTATGAAAACTTAAAATTATTGAAGGTAGCGACTTTATGTAGTATCATCATCGTTTCAGAGAAGAAAGCATCCAAGTGTAGACAATTTCCAAAAAGGTTTCATGAAATTGGTTAAAGGTTAAAATCATCTTAATATGGGAGTTTTCAATAGAGTGAACGATTTGATTATCATCATAGGAAAAAGGAAAAGAGCAAAGAAAACAAAATGATCTTCTTTAAACACAAATTATTGTTCTTTCCTATGTCTTGTATGTAAAAAGCAAAATCATCTTAATATAGGTGCAATTTCAACGTGAACTAACTCTGCGGATTATACTAATTACATAAAAGGGGGGGGGGGGGGGGGGGGGGGTTTAAAAAAAAAGGATTCACATTTGTCGAAAAGTTGC